>JAWWMW010000797.1:95176-105895 GCA_035048345.1 Echeveria elegans
GACGAACTAATTAGTACAAGGGATTGCTTGACTGCCGATATGTTTCATCATTAATTGTGCAAACAATCCAATTTACTCTCTTGTTATTTTATTTGCAATCATTCACAAAAAACCCCAAGCTTTCTTAAGTAGGTACAGAGAGATTACATCTGACTTGTTCCCTGAGAATCGACCCCATACTTACCAGAATATACTAGTTATATTTGTTGAGCACGCGGAACTTGATAATTTTGCTGCGCACGACGACGCGCGGTCAACCTACTTGTGGTATACACCACTTTTATGCATGTCACATCTCCTTTTGTGTGGTTGTGTAGTTGACTTGGATAGCGTCGAGAGCCTTACTCAAATATTGAATCACATGTAATCATTTATCTATCCTTTGACTCAGAGCTGCCCCGATCGTATCGTCAATTGCATCGCACATTAATTCGAATTGGAGACCCCAATTTGGTGCTTGTATGATTGGTGCAGTGGTCAAGGGTTTCTTTAAGACTTTGAAAGCGTGAAGGCATCTGTCATTGAAATTGAACCTCGCATCGTTGACTAGGAGATTCGTAAGAGATTTCGCGATTTTGGAAAGTCTTTGATGAACTTACTGTAAAATCCAGAATATCCTAAGAAACTTCATACTCCCTTTACGTCTTTCGGTAGTGGGATTTTTTCGATCACTTTGACCGTTGCCTTGTTGACTTCAATCCCCTTCTTTGACATGAGGTGTCTTAGGACTATTCCTTCTGTGACTGTAAAATAGCACTTCTCGTAGTTTAAAACAAAGTCCATCTCGATACATCTTTTCAAGACATTGTTAAGATTAGATAGACAGGTATCAAACGAATGACCATGTATTGAGAAGACGTCCATGAAGACCTCCATGATGTTCTCCACATAGCTGCGAATATGGACACCATGCACCTCTGGAAGGTACCGGACGCATTACATAAGCCGAAGGGCATCCGTCTATATGCGAACGTATCATATGGACAAGTAAAAGTCGTCTTTTCTTGGTTATCGAGGTATATAGGTATTTGTAAAAAAATCCACTATACCCATCAAGAAAACAGAAATATTCATGTCCGGACAACCTTTCCAGCAAAGGGAATGGGAAATGATCCTTTCGCGTGGTAGCATTCAATTTTCTATAGTCGATGCACATGCGATATCCGATTACTGTTCAAGTTGGGATTGATTCATTTTTCTCATTCTATACTACGGTTAATCCTCCCTTCTTGGGAATATCGTGTATGGGACTTACTCAATCAGAATCAGGGACGGATTATATAATACCGACATTCCTAAGTTTGGTTATCTCTTTCAAAATGACCTCCCCTAGTTTAGGATTAAGTCTACACAGAAATTCTCTAGATGGCTTAGCGTTTTCGTTCAGTTTGATTCGATGCGTGTGTAGATGTAGAACATGTGTATGTAGAATGTCCTATAACATTTTTTATGTGTATAGAATGTCCTATAACATTTTTATGTGTATGTAGAACATGCATCAATCTAGATGTCTCATTATCATTCAGCAAAAAGTCAACAATTACTGGTAAGGTATTTTCTACTCCTAAGAATTCATACCATAGATTAGGTGGAAGGGGCTTTAATTCCAAACCGAATTCCTTACCTTGCGACTCCTCCTTGTCGACTTTCTTGATTTCCATCAATGCTTCATAGGTCTTCTCTTCACATTCGAGGCTCGTCACTTCACTTTCATTGGGTGTTAGTTCCGTAATATCAAATGTTTTCACAAAATTACAATCCATAGAGCAAGTAAGAGATTTCAGCATTTTGGAAAATAGAAACTTGATTTTCTCTTTTCCTAAGTTTAACTCAATTGTACCGTCCCCGCAATTGATTAATGCTTTGACCGTGTTTAAGAACGACGTACCCATGATTACATGAATTTCAACATACGGGTTATCGTCCATGGCGAGTACATAAAAGTCTACATGTATGAAAAAGTTGTCTATTTTTACAGGCATAACTTCTAAGACTCCGAATGAAATTCTTTTCGATCTGTCAGCTAGCCTAATGATAAGAGATGTTTTGGCTTGAATTTCTACGGTCAATTTTTCATACAAAATGTAAGGCATAACAGAAATTCCTGCCCCTAGGTCGCACAATGCGTCACTTATGTCTATGTTCCTTACTTCAATGGGAATTGTGAAAGAGTCATAATCTCTTGCTTTCCTATGCATGTTATGCTGGATAACTGCGCTACAATTTGCATATAAAGCAACATGATCTACAATTTTTAACTTACATATATGTGTTATAATATTTTTTAAAAACTTTGCGTAAGTGAGCATTTGAGAAATTACCTCTGAAAATGGGAGTGTGACATGCAGCTTTTTGTAGAATTTCTGCAAACCTGTTGAAGCTTGCTTTCTCCATTGCTTTCTCCTTCCTATCGACCTCTGTACTTGACTTTTTTTTATGTCGATTCTTTGAGAACTTTGCCTCTTTTAAGTATAATTGCATTAACGTCAGCGGCCCTTACGTACGTTTGAGAAGATAGTTTCCCAGAATTTCTTAACGAGCTAGATGCTAGTTGGACAATTTGAGTCTCCAACATCTTCCAGACTGCTCTTTCTTGTTGGAGTTCAGAGGTAAGAAATTGGATATCCTTGCCTTGCTGAGCTTGCATTGCCATCATTTGCGTCATAAACTGAGTTAACAAAGGCTTTTCTAGCTTCTTTATCCTCATGCCTTGAGTTGTATCTTTGATTGTTGTTCAGGTTGTTGAAGTATTGTCCTCTAGGCTGATTTGCTCTCTGATATTGCGTCTTTTGCTGTCTTGGTGGAGTGTTGTATTGGTTCCATGGTTGAGGTTTATTCGAAGTCGAAAAAGTTAGATCAGGATGGAATTTTACGTGCGTTCTTGTCTTTGTATTGGCGGGGATACATAAGGTTTGTCGTCTCCTCGTGTGATGTAGTTCAAGTCTTCTCCTTGATTAATTCCTCTTGAGACTTCTTGCACTTTGTTATCTTCATACACCGGCTGCTGTTCATTTCTTTTGTGTAGTCGATCGACTGATTGCGCGAGAGATTTGACTGTTTTGGCAAGCAAACTGAAATCTTCTGTTTTTAATTTGAGCTTGACTCATTTTCTTCCTTCTTCAGGTGGTCGCATTCTCTGCCCCATTGGTGGTTGTTCCTGGCAATTTTCTCGATGATATTGATTCTTTCTGTAGGAGTCAATTTCAGTATTCCCCCTCTGTTGACTTGATCCATTCGTGCACGCACTTTCTCATTCATTCCATCGTATAATGCGGATACCAGTTCACATTTGTTAAATCCTTGATGCGGGCAATCACGTAACAAATCGCGAAAGCGTTTGTAAGCTTCGTAAAAGATTCATCGTCAGACTGGACAAACTTACTAATTCTATCCCTGATCATTTTTTTACTTTAGTCGGTGGGAAGTATTGTTTTACGAAAGCTTGGGCTAACGATTCCCAAGTGCGAAACAAGTTAGGTTCATGGTTAGACAACCATTTCTTAACCTTATCTGTAAGGGAGAGTGGAAAGAGTTTCATATAAACTATCTCTGGTGGAACTCCCATATTCTTGTAGGCTCGACACATTTCACTGAAGTTACCTAAATGATGGTGCAGAGTGCTGTATCCATCAAATTGATCTCATTTGATCATGTGTATTAGTCCTCCCTTGATGTCGAAGTCATAACCTTCACCATCGGGAATATAGATTGGTGAGTCATAATTTTCAATGGTTGGGGTTATTTACTCATCGACGTGTCTCTCTGCGTTGGCTTGTGTTCGGGGCCTGACTTCTTGTCTTTGGGCGACTGCTCCTCTTGGGCGATCTTGTTGATTTGCTTGTTGGATTAGTACGGGATCGTTCTCCAGTAGTTGATTGCCTTGATGCTCCATCGGGTAGTTTTTAATTGTTCGGGATGATGGTTGCTTTTGGGGGTTGCTTCTTTGTGGATACGGAGGTTGAATTTGCAGAATTCGAGCTTGGATTCTCCTTATCCTTATTCGTTTATTTCGATCTTGTGTGCACCCAAACTTCTACGAATGAGGTAGCGATTTGAATAAACGAAACAGAAGATACTAGCACCGAATTCTATCTAATAAATTTCTTTAAAGAACTATCTATATGGCTATTTAGCGAATTAACTAAATCAAAAACTGTTCTCCGGCAGTGGCACCATTTTGACGTGTCATATAATGGTGTATATTGCAAGTGCGTCAAACAAAATTTATAAACTAGGGTGACCTAGTGTCGAACCCTAGGGAAGTGTGGAAATTCAGTTAATTATACTATTTACACACAAAATAGTTCTGCGGAAAAGGGGTTTCATAAAATGTTGGTTTTGTTGTCAACAGTTTTAAAAGAAAATGACTCAGGAGGGCTCATCCTATCGTACTCACGACTTCAATTTTTGGGATTGATTAAAATAGGTAGAATGACTTTGAAAAAGGTTTGGTTTAGGCAGCACTAGTTATGCATATATTTTGTACATCACACTGGTCCACATTTTGACGTACAAAGATATATGCAACCTATATGACAGTAACAACTCCCGCGTTGAGTTATTACCGTAAAGTTCAAATTCATTAGCCGTGTGTGGTTAGTTATAGGCTAACTTCTCTGAACATTCTCTAGACTAGTCTTTCGTCTATCCAATAGCCTCACTGGTCCGCATTTTGGTTATCTTTTGAACTAAAGAACATTTAACCTCGTACAATACTAGCTTTTGTCCTTTCAGCGAAATACTAGCATAGGTTTATCTAATAGAATACTTCTCCGAGTTATTGTACTCAAGCGGTTTTTCTTAGGCATTTTATCAAAAACTTGACACACATCACATAAGCATAGGGTAAATGTGACTAATTTAAACCTTAAGTCATTCATAAAATGTATGTAAAATCCCTTCATTCGATCGTGAGTGATCAAGGGGTAAGTCAGACCCTCGTCATCTTAGACGACTACTCACTCATATCGAGGAGTAATGATACATACTTGAATGGAAAGTACTGAATGAAACAATAGAAAAGGAGTGTTCAAGAATTAATGGAACTTGATATCACTTGAAACTTACAAGAATTTGAACCAAAATTATAACTTCGAAGGAATAGACGGGGAGAGCTTTCTTTTTGAGTTTTTGGAGTGATCCCGATCCCCTGGCCTTAGAATGATGCTCTATTTATAGAGCAAGTGAGACTCTTCGGTCCTGGTATGTCAAAGGTCTTGAAATTACTGGATCGAGAGGGGTTCTGTCTCGATCGAGACATATGCCTCTAAGGAAAAGCCTCGATCAAGATTAAATTCCTCTCGATCGAGATAAGCTTCTATTTTGGTCAGCCCCTTCGACTGAATTTCGATCGAGATGAAGCCTTCTCGATAGAGATGAATGCGGTGAATTTTTGACTTCTTTGTTCGACTTTGTATCTCTTTGACAGAGTCTAACTTTTTTTCTTTTTCCTTAGCTATTTGCAGCACTGTGCTCCTAAACTTCTACAATCGTCGAATTACATAATTCATAACTGGAAATGAAACCGTGAGCATATAATACATCTTATTTATAGGGCAATTGCTACAAATACAAGTAATTTGGTGTGTAAATATTGGTCATTTATGATACCGATCAGATGCATTTGATCACCACAAGTGGGTGTTTTGTCCTTAATTTCACTAACTACAGTGGAGTTTCTGAACGAAGCGTAAATCGATATGCAAAAGAAACTTGTATTTGGTAGTCGAGCTATGGCACTTCAAAAAAACAACAACAACAAAACTTAAGAAGAAGCGGTGATGAACAAACCTAAAGTTAAGCAAGTTAGAGCATCCTTAATAGGGTGTTTTTTTAAGATTATAGGTCTAATCTTTAAAGTGTTGAGTTTAATAGGCCTAGATAAAAAGAACGACCGACAAGGTCATGAAAAACAAGGATGCAACGATCCTGGTCACGACCAAACCAAAAAGATAAATCTCCATGTGTCTTTCTGGAATTGGAGGACAACAATTCTTGCTGTCTCTATCTGACTGGTCTAATTTTTTTTGACATTTGCAATATTTGTGATGTAATAACTTTAAAAATACAAAACGTTTTTTAAAAAAATATCCGAATTTTTTTCGTGCTCCGTAAATAGAGATCTGTCTTGATATACTTAGTATGAGATTTTCATTCTCTTATTTTAAATTAAATGTAAACTATTTTTTTAATTTGATTTTTTTTAAATATATAATATTGATTGTGGTATTAATTTCAATTAGTTTCACTATGTTTTGCAAATTGATAAATTATTTTTACTTTATAAATGTATTTAGTAGGGAGAAAGATGATCCTGTAAAAGTGGGAGTGAATAATATTCATGATTTTTTTTTTAAAGATCTTGCAGAATGGTGCTCTCAAGCTGATATAAGTTTCGGTAAAAGAAATGCAACAGGAAGGAGAAACAAATGTCGGGCGGCCCTAATTGTCGGCATGGAAATTTGGGGATAATCTTCCGGCTCAAAGTAAATCAAGTAACGTGACATTATACCAGTTGCATGGCATGAATCAAAACTAGAAGACGGATCAGGGGCAACTCCAATCAAATGCAATTTCTTTTACATGCCAAGTAAAACAATTACAAATAAACAAGCCCACAACAGCTTCAACGTTTTCCAGTTCTGTGCTCAGTCAACATCACTTAGCAAAACAATCGAATGAAAAAGAACAGAGCAAAAAAAAATCAAATGTGTAAAGTTAATTTTAAGTTTTGAACTATATGAACTATAAAATGTTTAGATGAATATTAAGTTTTTGAATTATTTCAACTATAATATACATATGTGAACCATTTGAACTACGAAATTTTATAAATTTAACTAAGTGAACTATATATGAGTACTATGTGAACAATAACTACGTGAACAATATTATAGTTATATAAATTACATAACCAAAATGTGATTTAATAAAACTATCAGTGTGCCCCTCAAGTTTATTAAATAATATTTATCAATTGAATTGAACTGAACTGAAATTAAAATCAAAAGAACAGACCCTAAATCTAAACCACTAGTTTTCAAAATGAACGATTTATATTTAATTCTCAAGTTCTCACCATATTTATGGTTCTCACTGAATTCACTCTCTATATAAAATTGTATCATATACTATAATTATATTAGAAGTAAATGTACATTGTCAAAAAAATTACAAGAAAAATAAGCAATTACCTTATTTAAATTAAATAAATAGATCTCCATTAGTCTATGATAATTCTTATACAGAAATCAATTTATGGCCGAAGCTCGTACGACCACGAGAAATGAGCAATTCAAAATATCAGGAGAAGTTCGATCAACACGATAATTATAGTGCTCCCAGTGGCGTGTAACCTTATAGTAACTTCTAACTTGCACTCACAACAAATATTAAATAGAGAGAAACCTTAATATTCTTTTTGGAATGGTTCATTCTTATATTTTATTGTGATAATTATAAATAATGACAAATTAAATCATGTAGTTGTAGTCATTTCTTAATAAAAATTCATCCGGCAAAGTCTTTAGTAAGACAAAAAAACAAAGGTTGCTTCAAGATAAAGAGAGTTGTCGGGAGATTCAGACCCTTGGCCTCAGTCCACCTTTTCCGCCACGGTTGCGACCAGTGGTGGAGCCAGGAGGGGTCGGCTGACGTCCCCTGCCGTCCGACGTCCACCCCCGCTGCCCTGCTGCGTCTTCTCCGATTTGCATTTGCCCCTTATTAAACGACATCATTTTGACAACGAAAAAAAAGAAAAAAGAGGCGAACGTCGGGTCGGGACGGACGAATCGAAAATCGGAGGCGAGGGGACTCGGACGAACTGCGAAAGCGAACATCAGCGAGGAGAGGAGACTCGGACGAGACGGTATTCACGACGGCCGAGACGGTATTCAGAGTTCGGACAGGAGCGGACTGCGGGAGATATGCTGGTGAAGCAGAGAATGTTATGTGGTTGGGAAGTAGTGTGGCTGTGATCGGTGCTGACCTGATTGGATTTGAGGATGAATCCGTTTTGCTGCATTGCGCCGGTGGTTGTGAAAGTGCATGGTCAGTTTTAATTAGGACAGAATGACTTGGTGAGGAGTGTCGATTTTAGCCACTAGCAAAAATTCTCGCCTCAAGTGTCCAACTTGACTCAATTTGACTGTGACGGAATAGGGCCTGTTGTGGGGAATCAGGAGGTAGATGAGTTGTTTACTGAGTCGAGAGATTCTAAAGTTGTTGCTGCATTTGGTGGTGGGGTTTACTTGGAGTGTTGCTGGAGCATTGTACAAGTGGATTAATTATGGGAAAGGGTGGAGCGCGAGATGGTTTTGCCGTGGAGGATGGGGTGCTGTCTTATTATAAAATTCATGGTCTTGATGCACGATTCTTCGAAGAAAAAAATCGGGGGCGCTGTCCCCGAACCCCCTTCAATTTTCGACCCCTCGACAGTAAATTCCTGGTTGCGACTAGCCGATCCGCTCTCACTTCGAACCCTCCTATAGACTTCATGATGACATATTCAAAAATAAACTCATTAACAGAACAACCAATCTAATATCTAGATATTTTTATTTCTTCTGCCCTCCTAACTATCTTTCTTGACCAAACATTGTCCATGTCGGAGTGGAGTGGTGGGAGTCTTTTTTTTTTAATATTTCAATCATGAAAATAAAATAATACCATATACTTTTTTAATATTTCAATCATGAAAATAAAATAACACCATATACCTTCCTTATTTGTATTAATATGAACTAAGTTGATAAATCATTTCTTTTAATTATTGTGTATTTTTTTTGACGAGGCACTAGAGTAATGGGCAGCGGCGATGGTTAGCTGCATACGCAGACAATTCGATCCGTCTCACGGCGAGAACGCCACCATCGCGATTGGCGTCGTCGATGGTGTCTTTAGCCATTGGTGGTGGGTGTTCGTGCGCCAATCAATTTCTGCTTTCCGTGGGTGTCTTTAGCCATTGGTTGTCTCTCAAAAAGTCCGACACGAACGGCTCATCGACCATGAAATCACACCCCGATTCATCAAACAAAGCCAATAAATCGACTCCTGACAAAAAAGAAATAATGTCAAAAGCATTCTCACGACCAAGTTTTGGTCACGTTCGAAGGATGTGAATTTGCATTGCTATGGAGTTTTGATTAGATTTGAACTGAAGTGGATTTGGGTGTAGTGGGTTTGCAGAATGGTCGAAGTTAGATTGAAAAATGGGGTTGCATTTCTGAAGATGGAGATTGGAAATGGGAGATTCTGGGAATGCTTTTGGGGCATTTCAGGGATCTAAGGCGGTCGAGGAACAGCATCCGAAGGGGCTGGCAGCTGCGTTTTGAGTTTGGAAAATGTATATATATAAAAGAATTCAATCCATCACCATACATATAGCGATGAAAATAAACTATTAATTTCGTTGCTAAAATAGTTGGAGAATATTACAAAAAAAAAGAATAAGATACAAACGAATAAGACAAAAATTAAAAAAAAAAAAAATCATAGGTATAAATTTAAAATTGTGTGGAATACATTGGTAAATTTGAGGGGAATCGAATGAAGCCATCAAAATAAAAATACCCTAAAAAATTAAAAAAATAAAACTTAAACAGTAAACATTGGGAACAATATGAAGAATCGAACAAAGATATAAATAAAAACGTATATTCATGCATGCCGCGGTCCCGTCGGAACGACAGGCTCACCTCTGGTTTGAAATAACTGGTTATTGTTCCACGCTACTCCCCTAACGTGGAACCCAGTTACTATTTCTCTCCTCGTCTGACCCAATCTGTGGAAGGGTGAGAGATTTCTATATCTCTCCTCAAATGCGACGCAATTCTATGGAAGAGTGAGAGGTTGCCTATTTGGGTAGTTAACACTTAGTTATTAGATTGCTTGTTGTTTTTTTATTATTTTATTTTTATTTATTTGTGTATTAGTTATTGAAAGTGATTTTGATTGGTGGTCGCATTTCAATTAGTCATTAGCATACATTGATCCTTATTTCAAACTACGTTCGCGTGTTGTATAACATTGTGTATGCTTTAATTCACATTCTTTTGAGAAATTGTAATAAAAAAATTATTGTGTACTTGATAATTAAGCAACCGAGTTTATAAAAGATTAATGTTTGGAAAGAAGAGAGGAAAATGTCGACATTTCCGGAAAAGAAAAAGTTATAAACCAAAACATTTGATACGACATAAATGGTCGTGTTAGGAAGTCAAGAATATCAGGTGGATTGTAGGTCAAACGGTAACACGAAAAACGGCGCGAAACGTGGTTTTTTTAATTACTTCTACAACATTATTCATGAACTGCCTTTATTTAATTGTCTTTGTCTTCCGTGACGTCATGAATAACCCATCCGCACGTGAACCCCTTAATTGCCTCTTTTTGACTAATGAACCTCTCTGTCCCACTCGCTTGCTTCTCGTACCCGCCACCAACCGCACATGCGTACCCCCTCATTCGCACGTGTTCTGAATATTTGTTTTTTCTTTACTTCATAATTATATATTATTAGTGGTTCTCCCATCGTCCCGACAGAAATGTGAAAAATAGATGTTTGTGGTATAAGCCCGTAAGATATATGTAAATTTAAATTTAAAAAATTAAAGGTATGAGCAAAATTGAAAACATCTATTTCACTATACGGTCATGATCCTATTATGAATTTTTAATTTTAATTTTAAATGAGTGATTTTTTGTTAATTTTAATGTTTA
>JAWWMW010000797.1:124275-139985 GCA_035048345.1 Echeveria elegans
TATTTTTTAATCGTATTAACCGTACATATATTGACCAATTGACATTATTAAAAGATATTTAACGGTATTTGAGTAACTTTTAATCATATAAATCATATTTAACTTTATTGGACCGATTATTTGACCAATTTTTTTACGTTTCACAAAATCAAAATTAATATAATGGAACTATATTCAAAAAATTTAAAAATATGTAGCATTCAAAAATTTCAATTACACGAATAAAAATATAGAGAGAAATGTTGAAAATTTTTATTAAAATTGAATTAAAATATGGAGAAAATTTCTGTCGGGACGTCGGGTCACCCACTAATAAATTAAATAAAAAGCCATAAAACTAAAACCCTAAACGTGTATCAGCCTACTGTTCCCTTTCTTCCATTTGAGTCTGCTGCTTCAAATGTGGGCCGAGCCCACCTCCCTTTAAACAAATTTGTCCCGCCAGGACAAGCATACTGGAGCATAAATGCCAACATGCAAAAGCCAAACTCAGCAGCAATTCATTATGTCCATTTCAGCAGTTTTCCATTCCTTTTCTCTTGCCACCATCAGCTCCAAACAAATTCACATATATATCAATATAGGGTAGAGATCAAGTAAAAAAATGTCTAAATATAAAAAGTATAAAGAGATCATAACCATAGATGTACTTTCTAATCAATGGCTGAAATTATCTAATTAATATCCATTTAATTATAATAAAAATAATTATTCAATGTTTGATGGTATTTAAGACATTTTGATCTGATTTACACGAGAATTATAAAACTCAAATAGGTGATAGAGAAAACTGAACATGAAAAAGTACATTAGATTCATGAATTATGTACATCAAACAGGGGACCGAAATTTCATGTCTCATTTCTTTCCAATTAGCATGATGTTGTATCTTCAAACATATTTTTTACAGTCAAAATGAGAAGAATACTCATTAAAAATGTAAAACAAACTATTAAGGATTAATGTAAATACTGTGTTTCCATATTTGTCCTTTTTAATTTAAAAATTATTTAATATTGTGATTTAATCTGGGATGTATGATGAATCAAATGAATGGATATGGTCTTTTTATACTTTTTATTTTAAACATTCTTTTTATTTGATTCACTCCCATCAAAATATGATTGATATGTTTACAAGGTAACGAGTTACAAATTCACATATATGATTGGTATTTCTTATCATAAAATGGAAGTATATATATATATATATAATATTTAATTATAGGTAAACTACGATTTTAATGATTCGATCTTACCAATCCGCTTTTACGGATCAAAAACAATTCAAGGTAAAAACTCAATTTTGACACCTTGTTCCAGAAATTTTTGTGAGCATCTGGAAGTAGCTTTTTTCACAATCTCCTCCCTTAGTGCCAAACAATTATGTTAGCTTCTTTTACCCCTAACCAATTGTCCTAGATACAAAATAATATTCTATTCAAAATGTAATAAAAATGAAAAGTTTTTAGTCCATATGGGGCATGAAGGACTTCAATCAAATTGAACTCAACAATCCAAAGACAAACCCTTCAAGCCATAGTCAAAACGATTGTTAGTATAGTTGCATTTTCTTCTCTTGTATTTCACACAAATGATCCATGCTACCTCAGAAGAGAGGTCAAAACTACGTAAATAAATGTACAGCTCTAACACAGCATTCAAACGACTTGTATACATACTTACAAGAAATATACCTTCTTCACGCAAACACCAGGAAAAGAAAAGCCGAATCAAGGAATCACTATAAATATAATGTACAAGGGCCGGCATCAGCAACCGGCAGCCTTTAGGAAGTTATCGTAAGGACTCGATGGTGGTAGCCGAAAGAAATGAGGATTGCTGAACTCTGTGGCGCACTGCATTGGACCAAAAGATACATGAGTTGGAATGATGATATCCATTGTGTATTCCTCTTCAAAAGGGTTTCCACTCTGCAATCACAAGTTTGTGCTAATCATAAGCATCACAGACGAATAAAATTTGCGCAGATGTGTAACATGCAACCTTTTAAAACTGACTGAATCTAAATTTCATCAACAAATCCTTTTCTTCTTCATATGCAGTAAGTAATCAAATTAAACCAGGATACATGCCCAAAAATAATATTGAATTGATTATAGATACCTTTTGGTTTTGGGAGCCCACCTCAACCAGGGAATATGGTGCTATCTGATCGTGTTGGTTGTTCTCATAAGATAAGAATAGGCTGTTTGAGGAGTCTTGTTTTTGGTATGTACCAATAAAATTTTGAATCTTCTGTTGCTTCCCAACTAAAAGGGCCTGACAATGATTGGCAACTTCCTTGTACGACATGTCTGGCGGACTTGAAGCAGATACTCTTTCAAGGTGCTGTGTTGATTCTCCTACCTGTACACACATCAGTTATGCTTTAATAATTAGAGTATCATACCATACATTATAACATATAAATAAAGTTTAACAAATACAACTGCTGACGTACAGAATCAAGAAGCTGGCTGACACTTATCAGGTTAGGGCTCTCCTCAGTAAGCTGCGGATCATGAAGTCTTTGACTTACAGACAAGTCAGGCAAACCATTGTCATCCTCAGTAAACATTGTACTAACATCCTACGAAAAGGACGACAGTTAGTTGAAGACAACTAAAATCCATATACAAAATAAAACTTCTCATAATCAAATGTTATTTACCAAGTCCTGGGATTTGTGGTCTTTAGATTCAAATTGGTAAATTTTTCTTGGCGTTCCGTTGCACAGTTGGGATCCCAGTGGACAGACGTCGTCTGGCAAGAAGTCAGTTAGTAGCTGCTCCTTTAGCTCAGATGCCTCCTGAAAAATATGATTTTTTCTGTCTTAGAAATGCTAAATCAACTGAGAGAAAACAGTAAGAAAGCTGAAAATGAGCAGATAGGATTACATTTGCTGGTTTCCCTAACGTTTTGACAATCATGGAAGCGTATAACTCTGCAGTTTGGGTCTCATTAATATCAACTGCTGCAAGTGCCTTCATGGCATCCTCGTCATCTTTTTTTGAACCATAAACAGTTTCTGGTTGGCCGACCCCAGATATACCCGCGACTAATTTACAGTCATCCACTAATTGAAGATATGGATCAGCCTGATTTATCACGAACAGATTATAAATCATAGATGCACGAGAATCGGAAAGAAACTGATTTGTAATACTTACCATCGCTTTTGTCAATGCGGCCTTGGCGAATCCAACAAGAGGGGATATGTCAAAAACTTTTGCTGAGAAAATAATCATTGAGGTTGCTAAGGTAAACAGGGACCTACGACGGGATGCCTGCAGCGGCCCTGCTAAGTTAAGACCAAACAAGGTGTAAGAATAAAATATAAATAGAAAAAATATAAAGAGGCAAATAGCACCTACAATAGATGGAAAAATTATGCGAACCTCCTTCTGCTAGAGAAATAGTCCTTAGTGAAAGTGCCAGTTGAAAACTTCGGACCATAGCTTCGTTACTCGAGCTCTACAAGATGATTATCAGAAACCATTAGCATTTAAATTACACTATATGAAAATAACCCGAATAAAATAACTGCAAGCAGATGCAAAGCAAATAAATCAAAAACAATACACAACTAAAATACCACAAATGCAACTTTTCAATCATGTTTGCCACCTCAAATTTTCTAACTAACAGCACATTACTACATCAGGTATATTACATCAATATACGTCCAAAAATGTCAAGTGGTTCAGTTATTAAGCATTTGCCTGAGAGTCAACATAACAGATGAAACTAAGTCCTACCCGCAGAAAGATGGATTTTTATAGACAGTTAGATACAACCTGGTCAACTCATAAATCTTTAAATTACCTTGGTTCTCGAGAATAACAACACCAGAGCATATGTATGAGCAATTGCCTCATAGTTCTCAGGTGTATGGACAGGAGAAATTGATTGTGCCCAAATTGATGAAAGTAGGAGGAGGATTTGGCGACTGCTTAACCTTAGAGAACTTGCTTCCTGAAGCTGAAGAAAAGAGAGGGAGAAGAAAACTGAAGTAAATATTATGTATGGGAAAATGGGATAAAACAAACAGACTCCAAACCTTTTATTAAAAAATGCCGATGAAAGAAATATGTCTGCCTACCCCGCAATTTTTTGATCTAGCATCAGTTGGTTCATCAACTGTAGGTGGTGGCGAATATCTCTTAGAGTTAACTCTTGAATATGTTGATTTTATCCTATCCAGCATAGAAATACCAGCAGTTGATGTACTTTCATCCTCCGCTATCTTTTCAACAGGTTGTTTAAATGGAGTTCCATGTGCAGACGGTTGATTATTATTAAGCTTCCCAAAAAGTGCAGCCGAAGAAGGAAAAACAGAAACAGTTCTTGAGAGTTTTCTCTGAACATCTGCCTTCTCAGATGATGTACTGGCCATTGAAGGCTGAGGGCAAACAGAGGATGGCACCAGAACGATTGAAAAAATGCGGTGAGCTCCCAACCTGGTTTCATTATCCGAACTTACCATAGCCAACAGTAGCTGATGAAACAAGGCCTCGGGAAATGCCTGGTATCAAAATGTTAAATTTATAAGTAAAAGAAAAAAAAGGAAACACGAACTAAAAACAGATAAATGTAATCTGCCACATATTGCATGAGAGGTAAAAATGCAATAACCACCAGTGCTGGCCACACCTTATTTTGATATGACAAATTTGGTATAGGGGCCACAATTTGAGCAGTGCGGTAGACAGCTGAAACCATCGTTCTAGCCATAACAGGAATATTTGGTATGCTCTCCAACATGAGTGCCATCATATCAAGAAGAGGACCAGCGTCACCAACCTGCCTCTCAACAACAGTGATGTCAATTAAAGATTACCATAAGTTTTGGATTATAATAGGGACTAAATCATGGTTTCATCATAATTGAAGGCCCTTCAATGCTCCATCAAAAAATTAAAACATCGCTTCAAAATACTTTCAAATTTATCAAGGAAAACATATAACCTTCAATGAAAGCTGCATAAGACACTCTTCAACTGCTGATCTTAGTTTCTTGTTCCACTGAATGATCTGATCTCCAAGTTCTGAGTCGTCAAGGGAACAGTGGATGCTTTTCCGTAAATGCCTCATCATATCGCTAAATGCACCTATGATGGCAACAGTGGGCTGAACCTTTGTTTTCTTGGCGAGAGATGTGGCGACATCGATGATATGTAATTGCATGTTTGGTTGCTTAAGAACGTTCTTGTGATCAAGATGCTTTATCAAAATGGACAATAGTAAATGTGTATTTTGCCCTGCCAGTTACATAAAAGACCAAGACTCGGATCTAAGTAAAAATAATTAGTCACAATTATGAAAAAAACTAATGCAAAAGTAGAGCGTAGAGGATTTGTGTGTACCCAAGTCCTCAATATACAACTGCATATCTAACAGAACAGACAACGCGAGGCCATCCTCAGTTGACCATAGATCCTCAAAATCGAAGTAGCGAAATAATGACTCTAAAACACGTCTTACAGTTGTCACCTCCTTGGCTAACTTTGACATGTTATGCAGGCAAACTCTAGACCAAAATTTAGGGCTTTGCGCATCTTCTCTGAAAAGTAAAAACCATCCATAACTTGTCAAATATCCGTTTTTAAATTGCATAACGAGATGAATATTTGGAATAAGTGTTACATTGTCACATTGGCTTCCCCAGTCTCCGATACAATCTTCCTCCAGGAAGGGACCCTCAACGTGCTCTCTGGCGGCACATGAACACTTCCTTCAGGATTAACTATCCCAACAGAGGTATCTCTTGAGACAATGATGCTCGAGTCTTTTACAGTTTCATAATTTTCTAAAACAACTGTAACAACCTGATAGGAGGATAATGCTTTATCAGAATATACAATAAGCAAAAGTGTCATATTGCATAAAGCATAAAAATGTGCATTCCAAACGATATTCAGCTAGTCAGAACATTCTCCTTACGTTATCAAACTCTGCTGATAGGTGAGAGAATTCCCCCATGAACCACACCTGCATTCCAAGTAATTTAACGACAATTGAGAATCGCTACAAGTGTAAATGCGTTCTAGCATCATACTTAATCTGAAAAAGCAATACACAAACCAATTATTTACAGCTTGGAACTAATCCAATACCATTATTACCAGATACAGTAAAACAAGTTCACAAGCAGGATGTGACAAAATCGATTTGAATCATTTGCTAGGGGTAGACGTATTTAATTCTATAACCAGAATGCCGACAGACAGGAACCATAGGGAAATTTGTATACTTAATTTCAGGTAATTCAACAAATTTACATAGAATTAATGATAGTTTCAAAAGTAACTGACATTGTATTTTAGTTTTAACCAATTGCCATCAAAGGGAAATGACCGGAAAAAACGACATAATCACACAATACGTAAAACTTTGACATGTTGGTGTGTACCAGTGAAGAAAGGGCTTGAAGGCCAGCAGCACGAAGTTTGTGAGTGCGCTTGTCATCAGTGTCATTTTGGGCCAAGAGGCATATTTTCGGAATGAGCCCGTCCAAGTTGAACATATAAGTACTTTCTTTCTGAAACACAACATTTTCTGTAAGAATTAAGAAGACCGTTGGTTAAGAAACCCAACAGAAGTAATATTAGATGTACACCTGGTTATTTACAAATTCAAAAAGTGCTTGGCAACCAATAATTTGCATGTTATCATGCCGTGCTTGATCCAGCAAGATATGTATGGTGCTCAGCAGGCTGCTCGCAAATAAGGGCCTGCCGTGATAGTAAAAACAGTTGTAAGAAGGCATGAAGAAGATTCAGTGCTACATAGATGCCCCGTAAGTTACGAATATAGTAGATTATTACACCTTAATGTAAAATAGAGTACAACGTTACTGATGAAATGTTGCAATAGCGCGAAACTAACGGTACTTTAATTTCTTGCAACATATCCTGATGCACCTTTGGCAGAGAGATAGTTTCACATTCTTACTAAAACCACCCTATCGACCACCACTTGTTACAAAGGTTTTCCAGCTCGATTATAAATCTAAGAATTTCAAAAAGGGACCATCATGCACTCTAAATTTTGGTATTGCCCAACTACGCTCTCAGCAACACGAACAGCTCAACATTCAGTGAACCCTAAACGTAAATGGAGTTTCCACAAACTCTGGTTTCATTGATATGTATATCATAAATTGATGTGCTTCACGAGTCAGGATACAAGGGACTGAAGAGAAAAACTAACTTGGGTTTCTCTATCCTCACAAACTTGTATTCAATAACCATTAAAAATCTTACATTTGCTCCTTACAGGAAATCAATAACTTTCTGTAGATGCACATGACAATCTTTACAGACTGGAAGTGCTCCAATCTCAATTCCTTGTAACAGCGTTGCTCGAGGGAACTTGTTATCTGCAATCAGAATTCAATTGGCATCAACATGTCCGATGTAAAAGAAAAAGGAAAAAGGAATATGATGTCTTTATCAAACTTCCTGCCAGGGAAAACATGCAGTGGCGAATGTGGTTATGGGATCACTGACCATAATCCATATGACCCAGATATATAATTATTTCTTTTGGTTATAAAAACATAATTAGACCAAGTGTGTCAATCTCAACTTTAGTGTTGATTGCTACCTACATGTGCATCGCTCTTGTTACTAATTGATAAGCACGAGACTATGATAAAAATCACAGCCTCTGTTAAAAGAACCCATTTACAATAACTTAAGTTAAATAGATCTGATCATACCTTGGGAATACGAAGGGGGTTTTTGGAGGCATAAGCACAGAGTTTACTTATATTTCGATCATTAGGCTCTTCGTCCTGCAATAACCACCATGACCTAAACTCATTAAAAAGATATCAAATTCAAAATAAATGCTCAAAACACACACAATATAGGTAGGCAGATTAAGTCTACGTGAGTCTATCTCATTTATGTTGAAAGCAGAAGCTCCTTGTCACAACTTACTCCTAACAGCCATTATGACTAATGTTATCAGATCCATAACCTTGTGAACCCCACGAAGCAGGCCATAAAATAATACTAATAGTAAACACCACACAATGATTCCTAAAGCCATCCGTCAATACATGTCTTAAATGCCTTTTACAGCTTTATATGTACTTCCAGTTTACAGAACAACACCACTTCAGAAGTCAAAACAGTGAATCAGATCCATCCTATGCTACTAGATACCAATATACCATGAAACCAGATAAAGAAAATCAACTTTCACAGCATAAATCAATCCAGCAACGAAAAGATGATCAAATTCGGTAGTATAATAAAAATGAAACCTGAGTTCGAGGAAAAATGTCAGCTAGCAATTTCTTATAGCGCTTGACTGGCTGCCTAGACCTAGCCCGCATGGAAGGGCAAAAGAAGCACAAACTGCCACAGAAGGGCAAAACTTGCCGAGAAACCACGCCCATTTTCTCCCGCCTTCAAAATCCCAAAAACCTTCAAATCAAATCCTCAGAGCCAACGCGATCCGAGGATTTTGATTGAAGGATTGGAATCTGACAACAACAATAATAATGGAAAACTATCTACAACGAATCGATCCGGAAATCAATCTCAACTCGTCCGGCGATCATCTGATTTTAATAAAAATACAAATTTGGTAAGAAAGTTTCGGTGATCGGAGAAGGGAGATTCGGAGAGAGAATTTGTTGAAATTCTACGAGCTGAATGTCCGCCACCACTCTCTCTCTCGCTCTCCGATTTCTTCAACGATTCAATTCGGGAAGTTTATTCAAAAATAAGTTTTAAATATTTAATTTCACAGCTGTCGTACTTTAGCTGTTTCCCAGCTCGACGAACCGTAACGTTGGACTCATTGCCGGTCTGATTCTGAATTTGTCAAACGGTCGGACCGTCATTCGTCATATCATTTTTAACAAAAATATCCAAATTTTGATAATAATAATAATAAAAGGGAAGTTAAAATTAATAACCAAAATGTACTTGTAACAGTGAAATGCTAACGGAAATTGTCATTTCTGCAATTTAATACTGGTAAAGTGAAATTATTCATATTATTAGGCGATTTTCTGTAATTAATTCTAATGAAAACAATTAAAATACTTAAAATTATATGACGTAAACTAAATATGAAGTGCTTACAGATTCAACCAAAAAATATTCAGATTCTAAATTCAATTTGAACAGTAAACAGTAAACACAAGTAAAATAGATAAGACCATGTTTGGGAAATGTTTGAATCAAACAGTTTGAATTGCGATACACATACACTGGCTAGTTATTGTTGTGGTAAGCATGATCTATTGCCAGTATGTAACATTTACATTAAAAAAAGGTCATAACATTTTATGTTTATTTACTGTTTATTTAATATATGCGCAACTGAGAAAAATATTTAACTCATATTTTATTTTTGAAATATAATATAATAATTATTGTACCAAGACAAATCAAGCACTCTGCTAGTGCTAGTTGCCATTATGAACTGTGATCAATCATCCTCATAGAACATGTTCTTGAAGTTCTTTCATGACCTGTACTTGCAAGCACAATGCAACCACCATTGATCCATCTCCTTCCGGTCCCGGAAGGATCAACGAATCTCTGTCAAACTCATGAGTCCCCGGTCCCATATAAATCTCCTTCCCCCACCCAAAATAAAACGCATAGATAGGCAGTGTCAGCCAACTTACTTCCCCTAAGTTTGGGTTGTCGTAGAATGGCCCCTCAGTGCTACCTAGTGCATGAAGGTCTTGGAATTTAGTCACATCCTTTTGGTTCTTAAAGTGCTCTATAGCCAACTAGACGTATGCGTCATCTACACGGTCTATGGTTTCTCTGATTCGGCTTGCTGCGTACTGGAGTGGTTTGGACACAAGTTCACCTGAATGACTTGTTGCAATGCCATCAAGTGTCGCATTGCCTATGTAAAGTAATGGTTAGGTAAAGGTGGCTTCATTCGCTTACTCGCGTCCACACACACGCCTAATGCAGTAGGCTATGTTTCCTTGCTTTGCAGGCTATTCTCCATGTATGTCCTGCCACGGCCTCGTGGCGAGTATAAGGCATGTGGCTACCTTCTCTACTCTCATTGGCCTTTTTCTTCAGCTGCTCAACTTGTGACGTAATAAGTCGCATCACGGCAACTGTCGTTTTCTTCTTTCGCTCTTCCACATTGTCAGACTGGCCAACCAAGAGCGGCGGGTGTTCAAACTCAGAGAGACTGAACACTGAAGTGGTATTAGGAGGCTCCCCTGCCCTCAACACTTCCCTGTCAAGAAAGGGTTGGAAGCCTCGCCACGAGAAAGCCTAGCCCACTCTGATATGAAGTGCAGGGCCCTTGGTCCATCGACAACAGCGTGAGATATTGTCAAACTTAAGCTGATTCCACCACATTTAAACCTATTGAGTCGCACTATAAACAAGAGGAAGCTCTTGAATTGGTTTGGTATAGTCTACATTTGGTATGAGTGACTCAAACTCAGGAGTTGGTGAAAAGTCAGGACCCAAGTCATCGAAAGTGAGATCAGTGTCACCTTCAAAAAAGTGCACTTCCATTGCATTACAATCCAGCTCGAACCGGCCCCCGCCTCCCCAATGCAGCCTCCCCGCAATCGGGTAGAAGTGCATCAACGCTTCACACAGCAAATTCTTTAGTCGGGCAGCCATTGATTCGAGTGAAAGGCCATTCGGCTGGTAGAAGTAGATAGTTGGAATATGAGTTTTGGTACCAATCATGTCCCATTCGGACAACAAATGGCGGCCTGTCCATGTGGGATTAGCCGGCTTGACAATATGAGGTCCTCTCAAATTCACTTTCATATATTGTTTCTTAAAACCTCCAGATGATATTTTACTGAATACAAATGTATCAGGGTACTAATGGCTTTTATAGACCCTGAAGCAAGTTCTTGGTTCGACTTTCCAGCGCAACACGCATGAGGGGTGCTGCCGGAAGTTTAGCTGATTTTGATATACATGTAACTTTGATGATATGAGTCTGCTCCTTGTTTGCCGATGAGATTCCCAAAGAGAAGCGTAAGATTGGTTTTTTATTTTATTTTATTACAATTTCCCAAAAACTGAGAGTCGATGTATACAACTTGGTATACAACACGAGAACTTAGTCCGGAATAATGATCAATGTATGACAACTTGAACAACGACCATCAATCAAAATAACTTTCAATAATAATACTAAACAATAAATAACAATAACCACAAATAAAAGACTAAGCAATCTAAAAAAGAATTCCTAGATGCTCTCTCACCCACAGCCAGAACTAGCCGTAGATGAGGAGAGAAATAAAAGCTCTCAGTCTTCATTGGACGTGCCGCAGAAGAGGAGAGAGATAAAAACTCTCACCCTTCATAGGACGCACCGCAGAAGAGGAGAGAATTAAGAACCTCTCACTATCCACAGAAGTCTCCGTAGTTGAGGAGAGAAATACACCGTCAACAGAAGATGACACCCACCCCTCCACAAATCGAAGCAAAAGAACCTACTCCAACAACCCGGACATAGTATCTTGTCCATCTAATTGCAGTATTGATTTCCTCTATCAGTTATGTTCTGCACCGTTGAAGCAGACTCCCAAATGATGTTGCGCAAACCATTCTCTGAATGCATTCCAAATCTTCGAAAGCATCAATAAAAGCTTCAGCATCACAATAATCAAATATGTGCTTTTGTTACAGAGCCAGTTCACATGTTTCTTTCCAGTTCTGCAGTTCCCATGCTCTCTTAGTAGATGTTTGCTCCCACTCCAAATACTTCGCTTTAGGGTCTGATCCTCGCCGAAGATTCAATGTCTTCTCAAGTTCTTTGATCCCTTCACCATATTGTACCTTCTCGAGAAGCGCAAGCCCTATCTTGTAAACCAAAACTTTCGAAGCCATGTATTGTTGAGAAATATAATTGAAGAAATGTCCCACATCGCCTAGAGAGAAAGAAATGACTAGCTTATATATAGATATGGAACCATGACTCACAAGCTTGAGCTTTTGAGTCGAGATGGAATCGTATCCGTATATGAGCTGGTCGAAATTCAACAAGTACGCTGTTTATCGTCGCAAGTACTAGTACTAACGTTCTCCCTTTTGCATCAGCATTCTCATTGAAGCCCTTGCTGTGGAATGCTTTGATTTCATAAATTCAGTTTCTTTTGGCATTCCCATTTCAGTTCGCATACAAGTATACTGCTCTCCTGCAGTTTCCCCTTTTAATGACGTTGTTTACATCCTGCAACCATTTTCATGAATATACATATGATCAAAGATCAATGATTTGAACTTGCTAAGTTCAGAGTGGGTGTATTTCTTGTAGCTTATCTGCTTATGTTGTTGTCATATGATTTTCCAGTTAGTGGACGTCTCATGCTTTTTGGCAGTAACGCTATAGAGTATCCTCATTTGTTTCGTATTTGACTTATCATCAACTTTCTTGCAATATATTTCCACGCCCAAACAAGTGAAAGTCTCTGCACTCTAGCCCTTGCAAGGTTTTAACACTCACTTTGCGGATTGGTATCTCAGGTCTCACCCTGGTAACACCTAGTTTCCTACATGTACATCCTCTCTTTTCTATGTCCTCGTCGAATGGTGAAAGAGTAATCTACTCTTTTTTACCGGTTGAGGGTGCTACGAAAAACTGACAAAACAGAAAAATATATGATTCTGTAAAACGAAAACCAGATCTGTATGCATGTTGCTTAACTCTCGGTTTGTTTTTACATTTTAGGAAAATTTAGAGAAAAGAAAATGAGTGAGCAATTTTAATGAGAAATGAGTTTTTCCTTGAAATTTTGAAAGAAATTTCTTAAAAATCATTTCCTTTGAACAACCGAACACACCAATCCTCCATTTTCCATAAACAAACGAGCAAATTCCAAAATAATGTATAAAAGTGTACAACAAATAATCAATCATAAATCTGAAGAATATGCAAACTGAATACAACAAACTCTACTACCTCCCACAAACTCCATAAATCACAAGCAACTTGAATCAAATACAAAGTTGAAGAAGAAGAAGAAGAAGAGGAAGATGATGATGAACAAATGAACCAGAGCTAGTTAAGGTCTTGCTTCATGTAGCTCTATCTGCTGGCGTTACGAATCTTCTTGTACAAAGCGAAGATGGATACATGGCAGAGGATGGCAAGTGTAACTGCTGCTGCCAATGACAGTAAAACAGACCCTCCTACGTGATGACAGAATGTGTCGTAAGTCGGACATATTTTTTACCCCATTTTGCATGATCATTTCCTTTAAATCCTATGTATGCAACTCCTCCAGCTGCTCCAGTAGCCGATGCCACTATTCCCAAACCCAACTGCAAAATAAATACGCAAGATTTATAAGATTAGTTACAGAGTCAATAACAACAATTTCAGATATCTTTTCGATGCAGAAAAAAAAATGTTTTCTTTACTGCAACTGCAATTAATAACTTACTGTCTTTGTGTAAATTATATATTATGTGGTATCGTTGGTTTCTTACCACGTCGAAGTAAGCAAAAGCGACTAGGGTGGCTGAGGAGCAAGCTGGCTTGCAGGAGGTGAGAATGGAGGCTATGGCAGAGATGATACTGTAGAGGATAGTAACTGACATTGCTACCACCAGATATCTGCCGAACATAATTTATTCATGCTATTATTAAGAAAAAGGAAAAAAAAATTACTACTGAATTATGCAGTCAAGCAAGCTAACATGAAGGCAGGGGAATGAGTGAACTTTGCATCAACTGGAACCACAACCTTCCCGATGACTGGCAAAGTCACCGGAACACGCTTAGTCTGCTTGCTAGTCACCATGACTACCACAGAAGCAACGCTTACTGCAATCAACAATTAATACCCTAAGCACTACATCCACAAGAAAGTGCCCTCGTCCCTTTGACGTCTTTAGCACTACTACTCCTCTTTCCGCCACTTCCGAAACCTCTCCCTTCGTAGCTGATCCCATATTCAAAACAATAGAGAATTAACTAAATGGAGAGATTTGAGTGTTTTGTGGTCTGAAATTGGACAAGCTGTTAAGTTGTAATGGAGAAGAGACTTATGGTGCATGTGAATATTTATGTAGAAACCAAACCAAGTTACAAAACAATAAACTGTACTTGTCTGAGTATCTGTAAACGTTGTAATGGGTGATGATGTTTTTTTTTGTAGGTCAAAATAATTGGACAACTCTTGCAGATATAAATTTAAATGAATAAATAAGATGGAAAAGCTGACACGCCATGTTCAAGGTTCAAGCAAGCCGGAGGTGGACCATTGACCAGCTTTTTTCTGGTTCTCATTGATCATATATATGAATGAAACGTATTGTAATTCTATATGAACAAGAAATTTTGAACGTGAGAAGAAAATGGGTGCATGCAGAGGGTTTTAAAGATGTATTTGTTGTGACAAAATACTCGTTTTATGACAATTAGGGCTCTATTATTGTCATGGCTGTCACTCTCTCTATCTGTCATGGAGATTTGATCATCTAGGTTGGATATAATTGCTTTGCTTGTGACAATCAAGTAAGATTCATCGATTTGTTATTGGCACAAAAATTATGAACAGATTGAGCAAAATAGATATATGTGCGTAAAAGATCATTCATGACTCGTATAAAATTTTGTAAAGGATCAGAGAAGTAAAGTGGTGTTGAAGAAGAAAATGAAATATTGCGCGTTAAGATGGGGAGACACATAAATGGGAACAAGTCATGACTTTCTCATAGTTATCTTGAATTTGGGGTCTTCGTAAGTTTTCATTCCATGTCTATCCCCTTTTGGTCAGAAATGGTGTTCCTACTAAAAACCCTAATAAATGTGAGTGCATGAAAATGCAAAATGCACCAAGCATCTCATTAAATAAACCCTTCAGTAAACACTACTCATTCTGTCCTCTTTTGTTCTTCCTACTTTCCTATTCGGATGTCCCCTAAAGTTCTTCCTATTTCCTTTTAAGGCAATCAATTCACTCTCACAATACACTCTCTTTTCTACTTTAATTTTCTCTTACTTACTTTTATTTTATTTTCTCTCACACTCTCATTATTCCTTAATTACCGTGCCATCAACCCAAACAGGAAGATCATTTCAGGACGGAGTACTTACTTTTATTTTATTTTCTCTCACACTCTCATTATTTTTTAATTACCGTGCCATCAACCTAAACAGGAAGATCATTTCAGGACGGAGGGAGTATAAAATATTCGAAGCAAAAGATATTCAATGAAGGTGACCCTATGAGGTCATGCTCGTGATCATGTTCACACTGACAGATATTATCTTATCCAAAATGATTAGACTCAAGATGTGATCATTAGTCAACCTTAATTGAAGGATTAAGTTAACAAACTGATTTTGACTCGTTTTACTTTCATCATCATTTCTGATGGAACCGATTAATAAGCTTGCTTAATCCGGTTAATTTGACCTTGTCTAAAGTTAATTGATAATGTCAAACTATAAACTAATTAAAGTCAAAAAGAAGTTGAGATCTTTCAGGATTCCAGAAGAGGTCCGTGAATTGAGGAACCGTCCGAGAATTCCGGGATACAGCCGAGAAGTCAGGAACCTTCCAAGGAATGAGGAACTGTCCGGAAACTGAGGAACCTCTCGACAACGTGCGGAGTGGAGCGGAATGGACACGAAGCACGATGACTCAACCCCACGATGTAAGCAAGATGGGTTCAGGCACGATCACCATCTTCAGAAGTTGATCAAGTGGCGATCATGGATCAAGTA
>JAWWMW010000799.1:23226-33267 GCA_035048345.1 Echeveria elegans
TATCCTAGTAGCGCTTGAAATCCCGAGGATATGATAAACGCCCCTTGTAGCTCTCTCATGTAATGTTTAAAACTCTGCATTGATAGTTTATTTTCTTGTCAAACAGAAAGCAACTCCATCCGCACACAAAAGATGTATGGGGAGAGAAAGAAAAAAATGAAAGAAAACATAATAAAGAGCACTAGCAACTACTAAGAAAGAGAAAATGATATATTTCCTAAACATGTATGACATCACATCACACACTTATGGGCGCATAAACAAGAGACTGAAAAATTCAAATTACCAGTCCACTTTGTTTTAAGAAGTCCTCCGAGTTGACGATGGCAAGTACAGGAGCAAGATAAACAAAAGATGGACCCTGTACCAAGGGCAACCTTGTACCAAATGAGGTGTGCAACAGAGTAGTCAATCCAGACACAAGTAGCACACTTGATACAACCTGAGAAACATCATCCTGCGATAAACAAAAAAATCAGTCCTAACACTACTCTCCGACATCCATATCAGTAAAAGTCTACAAGCTCAAAATGACAACTCACTTGACTTCCTCCCATTACCGGAACAATCACAAGTGGAATGAGTATCAATGAAGCCAGCATTGATAAATAATGCTGTAGACCATAAATACCAATCGGAACTGCACTCACAAATACCAACAGTAGTAAATAAACCAGCATGAATTTCAAAAACAGAATCCAATCCAAGACGAAAGCAAACTAAATAACTGAGACTAACCAAGACCAGGCGTATCCCTAAGCTCATATCTCATATGAGAATGTCCATGCAAAACAACATCATCATCAACCACCTGCGGCAACGCATCAACAATCTCACTTCTCCTTTGCGCCAATCCTCCATTCCCATTCCCATTCTGCACAGTCACACTCACACCCTCGCGTTTCATCCTAACCACCTTATCCTTCTCAAACACCGGTTTCGCCTTCTCATTCTGACCACCATTCACAACATGTGGAGGAGGAAGAGTAGTCGTAGTAGCAACACCAGCAGTCCCAGTCGTCGTCGTGACTCCTCCAGCCTCCAGATCGATGTTTGAGGGCGTCGCTGGCGGAGGAATCAATCCGGAATGACTGGCATTGGTTTCACCGGAGAGTCTAGGTTTGAATCCAGTCCGTTTTGCCCAAGATGTTGGTAGTAATGCCGGCTGGCAAGGGTTCTTCGTCGGATCAGATGACGCCATTTATAACGTCTTAAAGGTCGTCCATCTCCGGAGAGTGACTGCGAGGCGGATCTGAGGCTGAATCGATGGATTTCGACGATTAGGGTTTTGAAAATGAGGACGGAGAGAGTGTGGAGTGGAGTGTGTGAGCTCAGCTTCTGAAGGAAGGCTGGGAAAATGAAACGGAACGGAACGGGATAAGACGCGGAACCGCGTTTTGGATTTGTCCGTTTTCGTGTCACATCGCCACGTGGATTCTTGTATCAGAAGTTTCACCGGATGGGCTTTATTCGGCCCAATAGTCAACTGGCCCATTAGCTGGCGAAGAAGATGGCGCTTTTTTGGTTTATCGTAAAGGACAAGAGGGACTTAATCCAAGATTAAGCGGAGGCTAATTACACATAATTACGATTCACGAGCGTGACATTAAACTGAGTCTGAGTCGATCATTATTATTTTTCTCAAAGTCTCCCCGGCTGCCCTGTTTTTTTAATTGTCCATCTGGCTGAGGGTTGTTTTTATAATCACAATCCGACATCAACTGGACAACTGGTCCACCTTGACGGTGTTTCTGCTACAAAACCGTTAGGAAAACTCTGAAGTTCTGCGCACCATTGTTTGATTTTTGAAGGTCAGGATTTGTTGTAGGCTTGTAGCTGGTCTGTTTCATGGCTTCTTGTTTCAGTGAGTATGCGGTGAGTATATCGGAAACATCCTGCTCTAGCTATGCGAACAATGCCTGCATATCTCCAAATATGACTGCTTCGGTCCAAAATGTTGTTATGAGTTTTTACAGAGTCATCTTATTGGATTCGAAACAGCTAATGGTTGAGATCAGCTGGAACAAGAGTCGACCAAATCAAGGGTTGAGCATAACATTCAACAGCTCAGCCACGCCTTCATTCATGCTGAACACACATTCCAGCAGATTTCCCAAATTAAAGGGCTCGAAGTTTAGTTGAATCTGACAGCTTCAAAATTGAAGTTTTCTGGGATCTTTCTATGTGCAAGTATCATGCAGAGTCTGGAGCTGAGCCAGTAGAAGGGTATTATGTTATTAAGGGTAAAAGAAAAGCTAAATCCAAGCTGACATTGAGGCGAGAGTATTATTCAGGAAACAGCCTTTACTTGACCAAGGCCAAGTTTTCTGATGCTGGGACGCTGCATGAGATATCAATAAGTTGCGGCGGGGAGGAGTGGGTTAAACATCCATTTCTCTCAATCTGCATTGACAAACAAGGTAAACAGGAGCACCAATATGAATAGTCAGGGAGCTTTCACGTTATAATTTTGATTTTCAAAGCTTGTCGGCTTTCAGGTTTCACGCTGGGGGGATCTTTTTCAAAGGGTGGGAAGAGTTCCATCTGCTCAAATCGCTAGCAGAACAGCAGTGCTTCATTATGACTTGCAATACTTAATTCTGTAAGCTGTTCCCAAGTCTCCCTTTCCCTTTTACAGGCTAAGAAAGGGTAACACCAACGACCAAAGCTCAAGGAATAAGATCCTAATAAGTCCTAGACGCATGTAAAGCGTGGCTAACTGCAGGTCTTTTCGGGTTTGGGAAGGCAATTCTAAATCTACCAAGCATCATTACCTTACTATGAAGATAAAGAAGAGCGAGCTACAACTGCATGACTACATTGCTGGATATGATTTATACGGAGTCTGTCCCCTCCCCATAAGGAGTTCAAGGCTCCACCAGTCATTTGGTATAGGTGAAACTTAAGGATAGAAAATAGGCAAACATTTACGATCCATCAAAGGATACATCTTGCGAGAACTTACATTAGGCAGCCTGTATGAACAACAAAACAGCTCGCCAGGGGGATTCCTACTAGCAGTCAAGACGATCATATTCAGTCTTCGTCTCAAAAAGAAACTAGCAACCCGATTGACAGCAAACAAAAATGGCCGCACATTATTCTTCTGTGTCGTAGATCACATCCTTCTCCTGATCTCCTCATATTTGACTCCCACTAGGAACATTATTCGAACCTGTTCAGGAAGCAGTGCATGCGTAATTTGTTCCCGCAAACTCCAAGCTCCCATTGCAAGCAGGGCATCTGTCCAATGGTCCATAATACAACATTGCTTGGCTGCGACAGAGCAACATAAATGTGTCACTATCCCACCAATCGAATTTTCTCCGCTCTATAACTCACGTTCTTAAATTTTGCGTACAAAATTGTTCGACCCACTTACAGTTTCTTACGTCATATTCCTGAATTTCTCAAAAACATTTTCTCAACTCAAAAAATTGTATCCTGAATTTCGCCATAATAATTCAATATAATTTGTCATCATTAAACATAAATTTTCATTAAGCTACCAAATTTCCAAAACCTAGTAGGAAAAAAAAACTTAACAAATTTAATTTATACAAACACGTGCGCAAACACTTGACACTTTCGGGCAACAACATCGTCGGAACCATCGGAATCCTGTGCATTAGCCTTAAGCAAATCACGCATTTGCTGGACAGAGAGGCTGTCCTCAGTAACCTTACAAAGCTCATCATACTGGTCCACGGCAGTTGACTTATCTTCGCCTTCTTCATGCTGTTCTGTTTTGTGTTCACCATCGTGTTGTTGTTGATTTTCTGATTTGGCTTTTTTACTAAGTGACGATTGAGTATCATGGGTACCACACTCTTGCTCTCGGCCTTTTGCTTCCTCGTCATCATCTTGTGCTCTTGCTCTGTTCCTTCTCCATGAGATTGAGACCTCTTCTCTTGCACCTTCATCCTGCTCAGCTCGATCTTGTCTCAGCTGCTCAGCTCAGTGACATTCAAAGAGTTGTAGTTAGACCTGACCGCACATATTGGTGTACTGAAACAGCCAAGTGATGACGCTTGCTCTGTCTCCGACAATCACGTGCGTTGACACTTGTCATGTATGCAATTTACGCCACGAGTATGTTGTGAATACACACGTATCTGACACGTGCCCTGGCAATGCATCTATGTAAGTATGTGTCGCATGTTTATCCTTTTTTTTTTGGGAATTAGTTTTCTTCAATTTACCGAGTGGGAAAATTGAAGTCACGAATCCGACAAACATTAGTGATGGTGGTGGATCTGGTGATTATCATCGACATCAATTAGATAAGCTTTTGCAACTTTTTCTCATTTTGTCAAACCCTAGAAAGCCCTGAAAAATCAAATTTTAGCTACCAAATGTCCTAAACGCCTACCTTCTCTTTTCATACTACCCCACATTTATTTTAGCTCTAGATTATGATGACCAGATAAAAAACCAGGATATATATCATCATTAATATAATCTTTGTTTCATTCAATTTATATATACGTATATTATTTGATATCATAGATACATAGAATTGTTAAAAGACATAAGAACTGAGAGACTTGATAGAAGAATACACGTACATTAGTTAGTGATTCTCTTACGTACAACCATGAAGTTTGCAGATTTTCTCCTTGCTTTCAGCATACATTTTGCCGGCGAAGGAAAGAAAATTCATCTACTTCATACACAGAACGCTACCGTTTTGGCATTGATACATTGCATTGGCCAAAACCCTGAATACTCTCACACCAGCAAAAACAAAAGAAACACAATGAGGGCACAACTAGCAAGCAGCTGCTCCATAACAAACTGCTCTCATAGATCATCAGTTTCAAAAGCTTTTTGCAATGGAGCATTGGCCTAAGCTTAACCCAATTATTTAAGACCCATATTTCTTGATTGCCTATTACTTAGTACTTTTAGCTGAAGTTATATATATATCCTCTCGAACCGGCCGGGCCGGATGAGTAATGAGCCAGCGACAAACTTTCTTACTAACACACTTAAGTTTTGCTCCATGCGTTACCTCAGTATGTAATAGGGAGTGATGGAGAAGCTTGCTGCTTGCATGAAAGTTTGTCACCATATCACTTCTCAAGCTTCGAAAGTAAACTTACGTGTGAGGCGGAGAACCTGAACTATAAGCGGGACTAGCCTCATTGCCATCCATCGAAGGATACGGTGAATGACCCATCCCAAATGATCTAACGTGATCTTTAAGTGACCTCTTGTGTTTGAAATCAGATCCACAAGTGCAATACCAAAGCTTGCCACAGTTCTTTTCATGGGTTCTCCAATCGCCTTTGACAGCAAATGACTTGCTACATTTCCTACACATGAAGGGCTTAGACCCATGCTTTCTCTTGTAGTGGGTTTGGAGTGTTCTGAAATCTTTAAGTGGTTTTGCCCTTGGGTGGCTTATATTGTTCTTGCAGCCTTGCGCGCAGCAATAGCATGGTAGTCTTAACATTGCTGCTGGCTGCGAGCCCTTGAGTGAGTCTGGACCTTTGCGGTATTCTGATCCATGCCCCCACATATGCATCTACATAAGATATATCAGAACGCTCAAGCTAGTTATTTGAATGACAATATTTGTATATATAGGTATCGAGAACGAGAAAAACAAAACCTCGATTATAAGCAATCCCTAAAAACCCTACCATGAATAACAAGATAAATCTTTGTAGTATTTTGGTGCTACTCTGTAGACGAATACGATAGACGTTTCACTATTCAAATTCATTTACCAAGAAGAATTTTTGTTACCTGCATGTTGTTGTACCTATTAAAAGTCTTGTTGCATATGGAACAAGCAAACTGCATAGGTCCAACCATTATCTGCGCCGGAGTTGGGATCCAAAACCTACTCCCTTTATTGAACGAAGAAGTGTAGTCATCAGTGGAACTTTCTCTCTTCTTCGCTGTGGAAGAGCCTATCTTACTACTAGATAATCCAATGTGTAAAGCCACCGTAGCAACCTTGTCATCCTGAAGCTCAACTTCTAGTCGCTGTTCATCTTTGATTGCTCCTGAAGATGGTGTATTGTCGCTCTTGTCTTCTACAAATTTGCTCAACAGAGGCAGGCACTGAAAGGTTGGTATTGGTTTGTGATGATCATCAAGAAATCTTACCCCAAGCGTCATTTCTGGCTGTTGAGTCTCGGAACTAGAAGAAGAAGAAGAAAAAGAGGAGGAGGAGGAGGATGCACATGTTGATGGAGATGAAGGAAATGGCTTGAGCCACTCAATGAAAGTTGGAGGTTGAATGCCTCTGATCATGTTGTTGATTTGATTATATTGACCTTCTTCAACAACATGATCATAAACATTGATAACCTTAAACCCCATAATCTCAGTACCCTGGTTTCTTAATTGATTTCATTCTAAAAGAACCATTACAATATCTCTTAAGAGGAGGGAGAGCGATCAAGAGAGAGAATTGTGCAATTCTAGAGAGACCATCTTATGATGAGAAAAGGGTTTGGGACAAATGTGTTTGGGCACTTTGAGGTTGATTCAATATTTTTGAATGTGACACTCTTTTGGAAAAGTGGAATTAGGTAAACGTTTCCCATCCTTTTTTTCCCTTCAAGTTTGCCATTTGGACGGTGCTGTTGCTTGGCTAGAGAGAATAAAGTCAGATTTATAGTGGTGGTGGGTTGATTGTCTAATACAGAGAGAAGATATGACTCTTTGTTTGAATAGATCCTTACAACCCTAGAAAATAAAAAAAACAAGAGAGATGAGATTTTTATGAACTTCTATTATTTCTAACTTTTTTGGTATTAAATATGGAAAGATGATATATGATTCGAAGTTCAAACGATACTGTTATTCATTTCATTTCACTGTTAAATCTCAATTATCCATACAAACACTTCTGAAACACTACCTTAATAAAGTCACAAAGCTATGTGTGTCGTTTTGATATCGTTTTTTCAAGCTAATTTTTATTTTTTTCACAATAAGTCGGTATGCCCAAATATTTTCCAAGGTAAAGACAAACCTATTGGAAAAAAAGGAAACATTTTTTCATGACTAAAAAGAAGAATCCTACTCTGTATAATAGTACCCCTTTGGCATATTAATCTCTTTATTTGGGCGTAGGGTAGCTAATGATCATATGCATGATAGTGAAACTGTGAAAGTAGAAAGGCAGGTAGAAAAACTGCATGCATTTGTTATTACCTAAAAGACAAACTTCTCAGAATTTAATATTAATTTGTAAATGAATATATTTCTTATAATTTAAACGTACAATTACAAATTAAAAAAAAAATTTGTAAATTGAAACGATAATGATATTCGTTAATATTTAGGGCATATGCACAGTTTATTCTGGGTGAGAAATTTATTGAGAAAAAAGTTCTCTAACAATTGCTCTCCACGCAATTCTAAAAATAATTCTATTTAATTGAATATAAATTTTGAATAAATTTTTTCTCAACTAATTTCTCACGGAGCAATTTAATGGGAGCATATTATGTATGAAAAAAAAAAATGAAGATAAAATTTTCATCGAAAATAAAAGGTGGATATGCTCTTATAGTTGCTGAAAATGCCTAACCTAAGAATTGTATATTTCAAAACCATTTCACATTATTATCATATTGTACACTACAAAGATTGGCCAAACACTTGAATTATAATCAGTTTCAATATAAAATTGCAAGCCTGAGATGCAATCTATAGCTTCATTTTCACACAGATATCCTATGCATTGCATGTATATTGCCGACAAACATATCTGAATTTTCCGGGTTTCAAGGAATTGGATGAAAGGATAACACATCTTAGTGCCCTCCCTTTTTTTCCAGTTTTAGTTCTAACTTTTTTCATTTTGGATCTATATACCTGTTTCTTTGTTAATTTATAGTTTTTTTTTCCGCCATTTATCAGTCAATATATATAACTGAATTTTAAAACAGTTAACAGAAAGATGAGAGAGTCTCCTGAACCAAATTAGGGTGTAACTCAATTAGCTATAATTAAGGCGAAACATTTAATCTTATCGTTTATTTTGACTTTTCTTCTTTGTTGACATCTTTATAACGCGCTTTTATCAAACAATGTAAATTAAATGGACATAGACACATGCATCACCATCAATATGAATCCAAATATCGAAATTCTCAAAAACGGTTTCAAATTGGATGAACTACTGAAATGCTAATCAATAATCACTACATAAACATTAACCATGGAAAATAATGATGGCAAATAATGATGTAAAATCTCAATCAAGAAATGTGTAAGCATGTGTAAAAGGCAAAATATAATTATATCAAGGTTATATGTGGTGTGTGAATGCTGTATCTTACTATTAATAAAGCGTAAGGGCACGGATAAACAATTACTAAACGGAGTACATTTTTTTTTTCCCGATTTTGCTGCTTACATGCACAAAATTCTATTTGCCAATTTACCCTTATTTTATATTTTAATAATTAGTCAAATTAAATAAATAATTAGAAATTAGTAAAATAAAATAAAATAATTAATTAGCCTTATTAATAAATTAGCACAAGTTTGATTGTGCATATATAACTAGTGTTAATTACTTGTATGACATAATCTTCACATCATCGATTACCCAGAACATATCATAACCTTAAGCTCGTTTGTTGTTGTTATTATTAGGGTTACACTTTTGTGGGGACTAAGGAATAATATCCAACCCGACATAAATAATCTCTCTTTTTCATCAAAGAGTAATAAAAAGCACTCTTTTAGCTTATATCAAATCATCGTGTCAACTCATTTCTAAGGGGTCATTTTAATTTCCATTTCACTGCATACCAACATCCGTGAGTGAACAATCAACTCAAGTAAATTAAGTTTATGCACTGAAATTATATATTCAAATTATCACTCCCTTAATAATTTACTAATCACCTCTAGTGTACTATCATAAGATACTTGCATGATGTGTTAGAACTGAATGATATTCGGTGCTGTCTACAATACTTTACAGTCAATTAAACATATGTCGGTTAGATAATATTTTTTTAATGATATAATTTTACGATGAGTTCATGCAATCTCACTTCGTTGTTGTTGGTTATCCGAATCTAATAATATATTTCTTATAACTCATAAATATAGTTATAAATGATAAAAATATGTCATCTAACCATTACGTAACAAAAATACATCTGCCAACGCCTTCTGCGAGACAAATGATAATTTTTATCTGATTATAGAGAGAGCTGCCGGTGGCTCCATTCCTTTAGCTTCACCCCACCTCGCTGCTATTGTCCTGAGTAACCGATCCGAATCTTGTTCGAAACAACGAAAGAAATAAGATACGATCAACAGAATATTTTTGGTAGGTGAGATTATGGGGGTAGCAGACAATCTATTTCCTGCAAAATGCTAATTAATTCATCAGGTATTTTTATTTGACAACTTTACTCGTCAACAAACGATCGTGATACTGATCAAATGAATACTCTTAAGCTGGTCACGGTTGGTGATATACCGCGTAATGACATGATAATCTTGATTACGCGTTTTGTTAATCTGCGGGCGCGGTCAATGAATCTAAATGGTGAGCCGAACAAACATATACTGAACCAAACCAAATCAAATCAAATCAAACCAACCGAACCAAAGATTTCAAACCGGACGCTCTGATCGCTGCTGATGTATGTGCGATATTATAAAAAAAATTGTCAGGAGATTATTTCAGTGGTTTAAGGCGGAGATGTAGTGCGATTGGAACCCGAATTTCTTGGTACGCTGATTAAGTTTGTAATCGTTAGTCTACAATACGATATCATCCGACGATGACTGATGCTTCAATGGACTCGAATATGTTATGAATTTGATCATTAGATTATGAAACTGAAGTTTTGATGCTGGGGTTGGTTTCTTGAGCTTTGATATTCGAATTCTGATGAAGTTTTGATGTTGGGGTTGGTTTCTTGAGCTTTGATATTCGAATTCTGATGTAAAGGGTTGGACAAAAGTGATTTGCTGTGAAGGTGTTTGATAAAATGCTTAACAGAGACTTGAGTTCTTGAAACTCGATTGGTGATGGTCTGCTTTCTA
>JAWWMW010000799.1:73253-83434 GCA_035048345.1 Echeveria elegans
TTAATGTATTGTAGCATGTATTTGTTTCCTGAGATACATAATTGCTGCCTTCCAGCACATTCTTCGGGAACTACCCTCATCTCCAGTCCCTGCATCATGCTGCACCGCTTTGTTAGAGGCTTACAGTAAGTTGCAATTGCATCATGTATTTATTTTCTCCAGCTTATTGTTTCAGGGTATTGATTTTGTGGCTTAAGTACTCAAGTCCTGTTAGATGTTACAGAAATGCCTAGCGAGCGCTCCTCAACAGCCACCAGTTAGCTATAATGTCAACATAAAAAACTATCATGATAACTCACTTTTGCGCAATTTCTTTTCCCATATTCGCAACCGAAACTGAATAATTAATTGCAAATTTGTTCCATGTCAACCTACAGAAATTGATCAGAAGGAAGCTCGACTTAATGCACTGCGAACTGCAATTGCCGAGACATTTCCTGAACCAAACCGTCGTTTGTTACAAAGGTAATTAATGTTTAAGTTTTTACGTTTTTCATTCTTATTCGTGACGTTAGAGTTTGATTCTTCCCATTTTAAAGATATTCATTTGTTTCTACTTTGTGCGTTATCATTATCATACTTAATTCTATAAAGAATAGATTAGATTTCCTTGGTCAATATGTTGAGTATTCTGAGTCCAAGAGTGTCGACCTTCATAGTTCACTTAAATATGGGGTTGATCATTATTGCTCATCATACACGTTTCATTCTAAAACTACAACAATGCTTGTTGTGGGGCTTTCATTGGAGTATGATTTTGTGCAATATCATAAGCAATTAAAGATCCTAGCAAAACCTTTAAGATACTTTTGCTTTGCATTCATAATGAGTTTAAGTGTTTTCTCAGGGTTCTAAAAATGATGCATACAATATCATCCCATGCTTTTGAGAACCGTATGACTGCATCTGCTGTTGCTGCCTGCATGGCACCCTTGCTTTTGCGCCCTCTTTTAGCTGGTGAATGTGAGTTGGAAGATGACTTCGATTTTGATGGTGACAACTCGGCACAGCTTCTGGCAGCTGCTAATGCTGCTAACAGTGCCCAAGCTATTGTTACGATTCTTTTGGAGGAATATGAGAATATCTTTGATGTAAGTTATCATTCACATCAAATTCTATGAACTCGATATAGAGTTTTATTTGGGATGATAATAGTGTTTTATACTGCTTTCCAGTAGCTTGAGGAGGTGTATTGATGTTGAAAAAACAAGACTAATGTTACTTTAGAAGCAGTTACTTGCAAAAAAGATAGAAAGCTAACTGGGATAGTCTCACAATAGTTCTACTTGAAGTATCAAACTGTTGGAATACTCTGTGTCTGATTAGTGTACTTGTAGGATCAAGACTGTTTCGAATCTTGCAGAAGACTATGAAATCTGAAAGGAATTGTTATTAGGGCATTTACCATCTGTCAGTAGTATAGCAAATTTATGTATTTTAATGATATTTGATGACATATATAAAGGAGAAAGTTAAAGGAGATGTCATTTGTGAAGCTTCAGTTTAGATTTCTTAATTTATGTATTAGTTTAGTTTTTGTTTCATCAACATGCTTCAGTTTGTTTCTAGGAGATGACAAATAATTATTTATATTGATTTTGTCTATTGCTCTGTGCTGAGACTTCTATTTCTTCAGGATGACAGTCATAATAGATGCTCGATTTCAGCTGATTCACAAATTGAAAACAGTGGAAGTGACGAGTCAACAGATGATGAACAAATAGACATCAAAGACAACGGTTTCCATGATGCAGAAAATGAAGGGGACCATGAGTCAGAAGACGATGATGACGCTCCACAACGTGTGTTGAGCGGGAAACTATGTGAAAGCAGTGGTTATGTTGGGTCTGACTTATATGACTACAAGGTTTTGATGCTTACTAATTAGTACTTTCACTAATTTTTATTGTTTTTGTTTTCCGACGTTAATTACTTGCATATTATGATGTTAAAGCATTTCAGTGTACCATTTATTTCTCATATGACACCTCCAAAATTGCAATCACAATATATCAGCATCACACTACATGTTATATGTTTTTTGGAATTGTGTTTCTTGACTTGGATGTTCGGTTTTGCGTATTCGACTCGTTTGTGTCTCTCCTCTTTTTGTGTAACTCACAAAACACATTTATATAAGACCATTGTGCTGCTTATGCAGGCATTTGGGAGAGCTGATTTGTACGCGAGATACAATGGTGATGCCCGGCTTTCATCCCCAATTCCCAATGTTGCTGATGAATCCCCAACGGGACAAGGTTGCAATACCCATCCACATAACAATGGGGATAAAGATGCCATGAAAGTGATAGACAACACAAGTGACTTGCATCATAGTGATCCACAACAATCAATGGGTGAGGTCTTATCATCTATGAATCCAGCAATGGTCTCCTCTGGGACGGACTTAAGTGCTGAAAAGCTTATCAACAGACCTGGAAACTCGAATCTCAATTCCAATCGTTCTTCATTCTGGGGAAGAGGTTCGGTAAGGATAGTTTACTTGAAAGACAAGACACTGGTAGATAATATTGCAGCTGCCTTCTTTTTTTCATAGGCCTGTATTGTTTTTCTTATTACAAGAATGATCTTCCTTTATTTTTTATATATTGGTGTTGTTTTTGTTCTGCAGTCAAGAAAGACACCTTCAGTGGAGTCTATTGATTATTCTGGAGAGGAAGAGTACGAATACTAACTTTTCGCCTCTCTTTTTTTCTAACACCCATGGCTAGGCTCTGTGTAGTCTTTCTACTATCCAACTAATCTACGCTTCATCTGCTTACGTTGTCCCGATTGAATTTTTTCAAAGGTGCAAGCAGTCACATTTTAATTTGATTTCAAATCCAAACTGAAGATCATTAGTCATATTTAGTAACTCTATTCTGCACAAACATGCTAAAATAGTGTAATAAGAATAAAAAGGGCAGTCTTACTCGCACATCTGAGTTTGTACTAACGGTTTTGTTAATTCACACTGATACAGGCTTGTTATTCAAAGACTTGAAATCACAAAGAATGACCTGCGACACAGGATCGCAAAGGAGGTTGATCACTTGACAATTTTTCCTTCTTACGTGTGTGATTTTACTCATCTCCTGCGCTTACTTATCGGCATTTCTCAGGCAAGGGGAAATGCAATTCTACAAGCTAGCTTAGAGAGAAGGAAGCAAGCTTTGCATGAAAGACGATTGGCACTTGAACAAGATGTAATTTCTTCTTTTCATGAAACTAGTTAACTACTTTAGCCTCATTCAGTAAAGATAACATGCCACACTTCTTAAATTTTCCACCAGCTGTATTTTGGCTAAACATCGAACATTACATGAATGTTAAGATAATTCATATTAGGCTAAAGCAGTTCACTGTTCACTGAGCTTCTTATTCTATTTTAGGAGTATGCTTGTTGAATTGTTGACCGGAAATTGACCATGTGCATGTTTAGTTTTGTCTTCTTTTAATATTTTTCCATTCCTGCAAATTTTGTGTTGCGCGGATTATCTGAAACAGTAGATTGGTTTGTCTTCCACAATATATAGTAATCAGTGTTTGGAGGATGTCCACATGTTGATTGGCTGCCACCTTACATAAGCAACTTTTATTTATGTTGATGGGTTTCTAATTTTATCAACAGGTCTCAAGATTACAAGAACAGCTGCAAGCTGAACGAGATCTCAGAGCTGCCTTGGAGGTGGGTCTTAGCATGTCGTCTGGGCAGTTTTCCTCATCACGTGGCATGGATTCCAAGGTTTGTATGCAACTTCCTTGTAAGAATATTTCGTCGCATTTTATTTGTGGGGTTCAGGTTGCTTGTATGGATTCAAGTCTGAAGTGGCATTTATAATTGTAAAGACCAGGGCAGAACTTGAGGAAATCGCACTAGCTGAGGCAGATGTAGCTAAATTGAAGCAAAAAGTTGCAGAACTTCACCACCAGCTGAGCAAGCAGCGCCAACATCAATTTAGTGCTTTCCCTGATGCACTTGAGCACTTTCCGCGCGCTCAGAATTCCAAACCTCATCAGTAAGTTTCTCTTTCCTTATGAAATCGTCTGGCTTCGCATTGTTCGTTTGATTTAAATCATGTAACTAATTTATCTGCACTTAGTCAATGTTTTATTGGGAAATATTTTAGTCAAAATTTTGAAAATGGTTTTTTAAAATCTAAAAGAACATGCACGCAATTTAAGAGACATACACGTATCGTTTGCAAGGTAGCATCTAGAGCTGGAACATATTTTACATAGAATGAATGCAACGTGATGTATTCTAGATGATTTTTTGGACTACTTTTATATTTCTTCTGATAATTGGTATTTATTTCCCGTGAGCAGGAAGTTTCTTCCCCAGGATTTTGATACAACACTTGCCCATGTAAACCATGAACGAAAGCAACGAACTGAGGCAAGGATGCATGCCCATTTTTCCACTCTGACAACCATGCATATGTGTCATAAACTGTCTCGGGAAATCCCTTTTTTGGCTACAGTTGTTAGTTTATTTTCTTATCCGGAGTATGCATTACTATTACAGGAGAGTTTGATGAACGCTGACTGGAGAAATATTAAAGGACAAGGTTCAGCACCAAAAAATGGTACATCGCTTCCCAGGAAACAGATGGACTACATGAACACGAGTGATTCAAAAAGCACAGAGGCATCACCAAGTGTGTCAGCTGATGAGTTCTGTGGTAATGATTATGGCTCTGTGCCTTCTTCATCTCGGATCATGGAGGTAAATTACAGATAAGTTAGGAATTGAAATCAAACTGGTAATTTTTGGTGGCTGATTTTTTTTCAAATATGTTTTACAGTCGCTGGATTACCATAGGCACCCATCGTCGGCTCTAGTAGAACTAACAACCCGTCTGGATTTCTTCAAGGAGCGAAGGTCCCAACTAATGGAACAACTCCACAACCTCGACCTGAACCATGGATCATCTTCAGCTCAGGACTTTGCATATAGATCTTCTCCTCCTCCATGGAACTGACCCCTTCTCAACAACAGATCTCCCATCATGCTTTGTAAATCCCTGCAAGTCGCTGCAGATAACTTCATTGTGTGTAAATACAAAAGTATCTGGTTTTCTCGTTGATCAGCTCTACTATTTAAGGTCAGATCATTGGTTAACAAGCCCCTGCACATCGGCCATATTGACGCTAATTTATCGATTTATTCTGCACTTCTGAGTTCAATGTAAAATATACAGTGGATACAGGAGAGTTGTGTTTTCATTGGTGAGTATATCGGAGCTTCTTTTTGTGTGCAGACCATCTTTTTGGCTTCAGCTTATTAATTTTCGGGCTTATGACATTTGTGTGTCAACATGAGCCTTAAATATGCTCTGGACATCATCATCTCAACATTTGTTTTCATGATTCTAAATGACAAAGCAGCACAAACATTCTACTGTACAGTGGAGAGACTACTTCCAGGCATGCAGGCTCACTTGCGTCCTAGCCTCTCCAAACGAAGCTGGTGCTTTGCTGCTGCTGCCTTGTCAGCAGCTTCTCGCTTGAGGGCCCTCTTTGCACGGCGGCCTGCTGCAGGTTCGGCAAGCTGTTTTTGTTTACATTCACGTGAAGATCCAGAACTAGAGGCATGAACGTTTGGATGATAAACTGGCCTTGCCTCTTGGCGTCCATTCCTAACATATCCATTGTCACCCCATCTCCTATTACCTATGCGAATTGTTGAGCTATGATAGTATGCTTCCTCCATGTCATCCTCTTCATCATCATCAGCGTAGCCATAGACGTAAAAATCCTCTAGCTCATCATATGTTTCTTCAGATTGTTTCACAACTAAAGGCTCAAACCATGTGGCCCTTAGCAATAAACAAACACTCTCTTCCTGCATGTAAGCCTGAATGCTGTATATAATGAAACTAAAAGCGTTAATCAAGAATGTAATGAAGAAAATGGTCGAAGAAAAATCCCAAAAGTTCCCCTAATATATTTGAAAGTTTTAAGACAAAAAAGGGACTTTGGTTAAATATAAAAATTAAATGATTGTAGTTTAAAGTAATATATCATTTTTAAACATACCTTCCATCAAGCGCACGATGGACAATGAGCGACTCAAAAGGGTGTTTGCACTGGGGGCAACTCGTATTTTCCTTATATGAAGCCCATCGAAGGATGCAAGTCAGACTGCAAGATACAAAATAATAAAGAAGACCTTAGTAAGATTATTACAGTGGAGAGTAGATCAGTATGTAAATGTATACAAAAAGACAATTGAATGATAACTATGTCAATATGAATCTGCCAGAAAACCTTAAGAGCAATTATATGTAGTTTTTCAAACACCCATTCCCATCTATGTGTATTTAACCCCAACGACCTTCATATGTCATTTGAACATTGACATCCGCAACCAGCATCTTAATTTCCAATAATCGGTTAGTCCAAGGCTCCAAGCTAACAATGTTATTTGAACAGAAGAAAAAAAAAAGCTTTTACGCATTTATACCTCAAACAAAATCAGTATATTCTACTGTACTTTCTTCTTCATAGTCTGCCACATATCTGATATCGCTAAGCATCCATGAACAAACAAAAGGTACAAGCTACAACAAACAATGCAAAAAACTGCACCCAAACGGTCTACTTAGCTAGATAAGAACAACAGAGAAAGAGACCGCAAACAGCCTTGTAAAAGAAGTTGAGACAAACCAACCAGTAAGCATGCTCGCAACCTTTGACAAGAGCAGTCTCCTGTATATGTATCTGCTCCAAACAAATAGCACAGAAACCATAACTCTCAAACACCTTTTCTTCACTAGCTTCACCGCTCTGCATCATCAAACAATCTCACAATCAACACAACACCATCACACCTTAAAAAAAAAGCCCTAAAAGTGGAACAAACGAAAGAAAAAAGCCCTAATTTCTGATTAAGGGATCTTCGTAAAAATGAGAAATTGGGTATAATCTATAATTACGATTGGTTGAACGTGGATAGCGAGATCGGCGATGCAGGAGGAGAGGTGGCGGCAATCGGTTTCGGTGACAGCTGACGTCATGGTGACGCAAGAAGAAGCTGCGAGGGAAGGAAGGTTTACAATTTCCATTTCGATAATAATTTCAAATTTAAACATCGATTTCTCCTCTGGTTGCCCTAATTGAACCGACAATGTCGGAACCTAATTGAACCGATTTCTCATCTGGTTCCAAATTACAATAGTTTAAGCTTAATAGATTGGTCCAATTGGGGTAATGGTTTACGACCGGTTCGATGTTGGTTTATTCAATCTGAGATATATTTTGCATTATGGTTTTTGGTCTTTGGACAGAGCACAATCATATGTACACATTACAACCAACGAACCATCTGTACAAAACCATTTTTTATAAACAAGATGTGAATCAAGGGTGTTCACTTTCACCTTCATCCTGTCAATAATTGTATTTAATTGTGTATTTATTCATTCATCATCCGATGAGTTAGTCTCTAATGCGTCGTCATCTTCACTTGAACTGGAACTAGATGGAATCCCCGCACCAGATGGTCTGTGGTTAGGAAGGACGGCGACATAAGTTACAAAGCTTGTGTGATCAAAGGAATGTTATGATGGGGAAAAAAAACTCACCCGCTATCATAACTTATTGGAAATGACCCATTTTTGGTAAAATCGTGTTGTGGGTGTGGGCAAGCAACAAGCACTCCCTTTTCCTGATTTTATTGACGACAACAATAGTGAAAACTTGTTAGATGAAATAATTTATAGTTTGTTTTTCTGAAGAAAGACTATAAACTAATTGACTCGAATCCGTTCGAAATGTTTTACCTCCAAATCATTTTCCGCAACGTCTCTTACTCTATATGGCATGGGATACTCGTCCTGGAATATTAACAAAGTTTGAATAAATTGTGAAAAAAAAAATACTGGTGAATTGAAAAAAAATATAAAATATAAGAGGTATCGATTACAGCAAAACATGCTCACCGTTAATTCAAAATTTGACATGGCTGTTGATGTCACTAGATTGTGACGTTCGGAAGTATTACTGGTTACTGGGTCATGCATTTCGATCTGCAGTGACAAAGAAACATTAGGTTAAGTACGAGCATAAAATATTCAAAGGAAACCATTAACCGGATAATTAACATAGCACCAGCGAAACTCAGAATAATAAAAAGAAGCAAACCTCTAGCTCTCTTGTATACGGCATTCTCTCAATAGTATCATGAGGTTCTCTTTGCGTAAGTTTTCTGCTAGGGAGTTGATTTTTCAAGTTTTTGCTCCTTTGAACATTCGTTGGGTTCACATAGCAAGTATTGTGCGATGAAACATCTATATGTTTTGTCGTTCGAGTTTCTGCACAAGGACTGATCTGATCACTTGAAATAGGTTGAATTTGCAACCCGTTCGACTTATACTTTGCTCTATTTGAGACGTCCATCTTAGTAACATAAGTTTCATCTGCATATCCTTGGTTGATATTCGACGATGGTTCCCATCCATGATGAAGGATACCATTATTGCGGGAATATGACTTTGACCTGGGTTGATGATTAGAGTAACACACCTCAGACTCATTATTGACTACAGCGCTTTGCTCCTTCAGATAAATGTCATCAGGTCTATAAAGTTCTTTAGGCATTTTCAATCTCTGAGTATGTAAAACAGGTAAAAAGTCAATTTTAAAAGTCAGAGAAAACAAGGTACAGAAGTCCAATAGGAAAACAGGAAATGGAGCATCAGTTAAGATTCCTATGACACTGTTAAGGATGTAGGTAAGCCATTTGACTGCTAAGGCAAAAGACGTTAAACGAGAAATGAAAAAAATCTTGGTAACAATCAAGAAAAATGTCAATTCAATGAAAGCAATAGATGGGGGAGAGGCATTGACAAGTTAAACGTGCAAACACATAATAGTAAAGGCTAATGTTTTCTAAGGTCACCATTCGACATAACCTCCAGCGAACTATCTTATACCAGAAAAATGCTGGATTCAAGTGCTTAATCAAAAGACAGTAAAAACTACAGTATTTGCTGCCATAGCAACTGAAATTTACTATGTGCTCCTGTTAGGCTATAAAAATATATTGTTAATTTTTTCCACTATGATTGCGGTTGAAGTAACTTGAGTTGGTGACAACAAGCGTACAACAAGTGACTTAATTGAGTTGGCATTTTATAGCCCAGAATAAGTAAAAATGCAACGCAATAAATCACTTACAGAGTTAGCGCCATGACCAGAAATACTGTACAAGATAGAGTTGGTTGCATTACTTGGTCCTGTCAAAACATAAATATCAATGTTCAATCCAAGCCATCCATGTCCATTTGACTCAGATGATAATGGCTCAGGAGGGGTCGTTATTTTGGCCATAGTTTTCAAACATACAAGCTTCTCCAAGTTGAAGTATATCTTTTCTCGATGAACTTAAACAGTTTGACTGAGCTAACGAATACAACCGTTTTTGATTGATCGAGACAGAATAAACAACCAACAAAACATGCATAAAGAACGGTCATGTAAGCAAGTATCATGAATTTCAACCCAAAGTTGAAGAAAATATAAAATATATTTTGGAAACAAAAATGGAACCATGACTAACCCTTCGCTGCCTGGAAAGCATCAACCGGTAGTGGGTCAAACTGAATACCAAGTGAAGGTCCATCCTGCCTGAAATTATTACCTAGTTGCCTCTTCACGGCACTTACTGCAGGATGTTCAGCCTTCGGTATTATTTTCAAATATCCAGATGGTCGCCTGAGTTGTTTACCAATAACAACTTTTGAGTTTGAAGGCGTATCAACTCCGTATTTCGAACTTTCCCACATCTGAGGAACAATATGTTGCGGAAAATCACTAGGACGCAAAGGTGAGCTACTTTCAGATGATGTGTCATCCATGTCATAGTCTAACCTCGCAACATTCATCCCCTTATGGCACCCGACATTCTTAGGTGAAAACGCTTGACCATCTAACCATTGACTTTCCACCTCCCTCAAGTCAGCATGCTTATTATACCCCCCTGGTTTCGTGCTTCCACATGAGTCCTGCCCAGGTTCACTACCATGCTCTTGTATCACACCACTCGATCTGTCCATTCTACAATTTCCAAACGCTTCCTCTTTTAATAATCTCTTATCCTTCAATCTTCTATGGCAAAACCATCCAGATACTTGTTTCTCGGTAAGCCCCAACTTCTCCGCAATCTCAGATTTCAA
>JAWWMW010000799.1:83534-99942 GCA_035048345.1 Echeveria elegans
GTGAAGAAGTGGTTGAAAAGCAAAAGCAGGGGAGCAGTGAAGCGAACGACAGCAACTTTCTCCTACCTAATTATCCCCCTAATCTCATCCGCAAAGTAAGATTCATCAATCTCTCGATTTCCCGAAACCGTAAAGTTTAAGAGGAGAGCAGTTGTGGAGGCGAATTTGATCTGCGGATGCGTTGGTTTGATGTCTTAGGGTTTGGTTAGTTGTTGTTACTGCTGATGATGTCTGCTTCGCTTGCTGCATTCGACCGGCCGCGAAATGGACAGACTAATGCTGTATGTGTTTCTTTCTTTATCTATTCACTTTAATGTCCTTAGATTGGATTTAGGTTCTTCTTCTGTTTAGTTGTTAAATAGTTAATTCTAATACTCCATCAATTTGGAACTAGTTGCGCTGCGGTTTGTAATTTGTTGTGTTAATTCGTTTTGAAGACATTATGTGATGTGGCAGGTTTTCAGGAGTGGCCCGCTCTTCATTTCTTCAAAAGGTATGTGATCTCATCGCGCTTTAGTCAAGCTTCTATTGATGTCTGTTATGTACTTTAGATTTTTAGTTAGGTTAATGCATGTTTCTTTTCCTATGTGTGATGCAATGATTATCATACATAACTAGCGCTGTTATCCTTCGAGATGTTAATGGCTTTGATCAGCTGACTAGTGACAAGATCACGGCTTTAGGAATTTCATTATTATTTTGGAAGCTTTCTTTAATTGAAAAAAATACACACATTAAATGCCACTATGACCCAACGTTACGCTCTTGAAGGTAAATTACTTTTGGATCTGAAGCATTTGTAAACTTAAGTGTAGGATAGCAGACATCGGGTAACATACTTTCGTTTCGGCAACATTTGGGCACATGACACTGAATTAAAAGAAACATTTGATGTTTTGAACAGGGCCATTTCCTGCAGTCCGCGCTATTCTGTTTTGTGATCGTTTTAATTAGATCATGCTGATAGTTTCGAGAGTTTTCTCAACTTTGTTTCTGAATTTTTTTATAGTGAATATCATCTCCTGAATTAGATGCTCTTATTGGCAAGTTAGGATTCTGCTTTTTTCGGAGCATATGTCTGTGCTGTCTATTCCATATGTGACAACTGGCACTGAGGAGCCGGTATTGTTCTAGAGAAGTCATTGAAATCATTGTTTGCATATCTTCTGTGTTCGTGTAGTTGCAATGTCAACAATCAGTACTTGAAGAATTAGTGAAAGTATTGTGCTCCGTGATCAGAAACTTATAACGTAAACTGAAAAGCTTGCCCACATCTGCCATGTACATATTATCATGTTAGAATAAGGGTAAGCATGTTCAAGATTTGGTTTTAAACGCACCAACTGTGATGCGTATTCTTAATTGCGGTCACACTTCATTCGTATTGTTGAGTTTGTCATGCTGGAATTGATATGTGTTCTTTTTGCAGGATTAGGATGGAAATCTTGGAAGAAGCGTTGGTTCATTCTCACTCGGACATCGCTGGTGTTCTTCAAGAATGACCCAGTATGCAAGCATTTCTTATATCCACTTATTAGTAATTCTATAACTTGGGGCCTTTCCATCAGGTTTTGAAGGTAGAAACAACATATCAGAACTGAGCATATAAAACCGGATCTGCATATAAGCGTATATGCAAAATTAATGGATTTGAAGTTGTCACTTAATATTGAGATAATAACATGGTATAAACATGGAACTTAGGGTAATGGAGCTGCACATCTTGTGAAGTTTTAATCATCTTCGTCAGGCTTCAAAGTATCTGTAGGAGAACATTCCGCATTACTCACTGACATGGTCACTTCATTTCTAATAAGCAATAAACAATCATGCTGATTCGAACTCAGGGTGTTTTCTGTTCTAGCCTCCAGATTACTGGGCATAGGAATTTTAAAGAAATATATTGATGTGATTCCAAATGTGTGTGGTCCTCGACCCACATGGTATTGGTTGTATGCAGAGTGCCCTTCCTCAACGAAGTGGTGAGGTGAATCTTACACTGGGTGGCATTGACTTAAACAATTCTGGAAGGTAAGCGAGTTCTAGGATGTGTTCTTCGGCATGCTATCACTGTCATGTATTCCTGCTCATAAATACCCTCTATCATGCAGTGTTGTTGTTCGAGAAGACAAGAAGTTGTTAACTGTTTTGTTTCCCGACAGCCGCGAGTTCACGCTGAAGGTGGCTGTTACATTAATTATTGCATCATCATGTATCTCGAGTCTTTATATTCTGGATAGTTATTTCGGCCCTTATCTATACATTTTTATTAACCTTGTTTTTGATTATCAATTGCAGGCCGAAACTTCAGAAGATTTGTTCGAATGGAAAACAGCTTTGGAACATGCACTTGCACATGCTCCAAGTACTGCCCTCGTAATGGGAGCGGGACACAGTGAGATATTTCGAAATGGCATGCATGACACTGTGGATGGACCTTTGCATCAATGTACAATCTCCTCCATCATGGTATTATGTCATAAGTTCTTTGCTTTTTAAAGTTGGGCTAAATTTATTCCCTCAAATTGCTTTTAGGGAGGAATGACAAACGTCCTGTTAGATCTTTGGTTGTTGGAAGACCCATACTGCTTGCGCTTGAAGATATAGATGGGGGACCTTCATTTCTTGAAAAAGCACTTTGCTTTCTAGAAACATATGGTATTTCGTGTTTTATGCTGCTAAGATTCATACATGCATTATATGGCGTCTGTAATAGAATTAATATTAAGATGGTTGGACTGGTGGTGCCACGATCAAAGGTTGTAACTTCAAAGCTAACCTTCAGTCTGAACTAATGTAGTTTAATAAGAAGGAAGTTCCATGTTGCATTAATAGTAGTCTATTACTATTTAACTGAGAAGTCCGTATGAGTAATGATAGGGATGTCGAAGTAGTTGGAGGCGAATTCGTGGCCAAGGCTGATTAAAAGGGTCCAATGGCTGAGTTCAAACTGGAATTCTTAATATCATTATCATCATAGTTGAACTGCAGTCTTTGGATGCCAAAGTAGAAGGAATACTGAGACTCTCTGCATATGTAAACAGTGTGGCCTGTTTGCCCTATTCTTAGCTTTTTCTATGTTTCTGTTCAGGAGCCAAAGTAGAAGGAATATTGAGACTCTCCGCAGATGTTGAAGAGGTTGACCGCCGAGTTCAGGAATACGAACAAGGTACTCGATTGTGCATGTGGTCTGTATAATGCAATTGTGTGATCAAATCATGAATGCTCGTGTTCCTGTTGCCACTGTTGAATGATAGTGTACTTCTTTTTCCAGGAAAAACCGAATTTGATTCAGACGAAGATGCGCATATTGTTGGTGATTGTGTGAAGGTATTAGGTACTGGGTGTGTTAATGTATTGTAGCATGTATTTCTTTACTGAGATACATAATTGTTGCCTTCCAGCACATTCTTCGGGAGCTACCCTCATCTCCAGTCCCTGCATCATGCTGCACCGCGTTGTTAGAGGCTTACAGTAAGTTGCAATCGCATCATGTATTTATTTGCTCCAGGCTTATTGTTTCAGCATATTAATTTTGTGTCATAATACTCAATAAATCACACTCAGCAAATTCCTGTTAGATGTTACAGACAATGCCTGGCAAGTGCCCAACAGGCACCTTTTGGCTATAATGTCAACATACAAAACTATCATGGTCACTCGGTTTGGCCATTTTATTTTCTCATTTTCCCAACCGAAACTAGACCGTCAACTGCATTTTTTCCCATGTTAATCTACAGAAATCGACCGGAAGGAAGCTCGACTTAATGCACTCCGAACTGCAATTGCCGAGACATTTCCTGACCCAAACCGTCGTCTGTTACAAAGGTTATTCATTAATGTTTTACGGTTTTATGATTTTTCCCACTCTTATAAGACCACTCCCCACCATGGTTTTTTTACCTTGGAAAAGTACCATAAGAGATGATAAAAAAATCATGCATCCTCACCATGATTTTTTGCTTGATTTTTTTGATCATGGGATAGTTTTTCATAAAAAGAAAATCATCCCATGATCAAAAATTTGATTTTACTATGAGACTGTGACCAATAGAAACATGCCACGTGTACTGTGTCAGACCTTTTTACTGATTATGTTTAGATATTGTAACAATTATACCTTAAAAATAATAAAAATTCACTTTTATAAAATATTACCATTCAGCTTAAATCTACGAATAAACATCCATTTTGATGTATTTTAATATATTTTCGATAAAATTTTAATTTTTTAATTGATGAGTTTGAGGAGAAAATGTTGATATTTTTTTGTTGATCATGGTGGGGATGTACATGATCAAATTGACAATGAATCATGATTCGATGATAGATTAAATTTTAGAGAGATGTGGATGGTAGATTTTATTAAGCATGGTGAATGATGCTGCTTTAAGTGGCATTAATTTCTATTTTTTCTGCCCATTTTAGAGATGTTCAGTTGTTGCTACTTTGTGTGTTAATTCACTATGGAATACATGCTAAAAATTCCACCTAGTCTAGGTTTTCATTATCATGGTTAATTCCGCAAAGAATAGAGTAGATTTGCTAGGTCAATATGTTGAGAATTCTGTGACCAAGCAGAATGCAGCCTTCATTGATCACTCACACATGTGATTGAACATTATTGCTCAGCATAGATGTATCATTCTAAAACCCTAACAATGTTTTCCGTTGGGCTTTCTTTGGAGTATTCATTTGTGCAATATCAAAAGCATTTGAAGAGCCTAGCAAAAAGTTGAAGATATTTGTGTTTTACATTTCAAGTAATGATTTTTTATGTGTTTTCTCAGGGTTCTAAAAATGATGCTTACAATATCATCTCATGCTTTTGAGAACCGTATGACTGCATCTGCTGTTGCCGCCTGCATGGCTCCCTTGCTTTTGCGGCCTCTTTTAGCTGGTGAATGTGAGTTGGAAGATGACTTTGATTTTGATGGTGACAACTCAGCACAGCTTCTGGCAGCTGCTAATGCTGCTAACAGTGCTCAAGCTATTGTTACGATTCTTCTGGAGGAATATGAGAACATATTTGATGTAAGTTATCCCTCACATCAACTGCCATGAACTCGATATATAGTTTTATGTGGATGATAGTAATTTTTTTATTGCTACCTTCCCTAGTTTGGGAAGATGTATTGGCGTTGATGTTACTTTAGAAGTAGTTACTTACAAAAATGATACCAAGCAAACAGAGACAGTCACATAATAGTTCTAGACTCTTCGGCGTTATATTGTTGTTGATGCATTTTGTCTTTTGCTCAATGTTGGGACTTCCTATTTCTTCAGGATGACAGTCATAATAGATGCTCGATTTCAGCTGATTCACAAATTGAAAACAGTGGAACTGACGAGTCAACAGATGATGAACAAACAGACATCAAAGACAATGGTTTCCATGACGCTGAAAACAAAGTGGACCATGAGTCAGAAGACGATGATGGCGCTCCACAACGCATGTTGAGTGGGAAACTATGTGAAAGCAGTGGTTATGCTGGGTCTGACTTATACGACTACAAGGTTCTTGTGTTTACTAATAGTAATTTCACTAATTCTTATCTTTATTGTTTCCGATATCAACTACTTTCATCTTATAATGTCAAAGCATTTCAGTGTACCATTTATTTGTCGTATGACTTATTGGAAAATTGCAATCACAGCATATCAGCATCAGAGTATGTTTTATGTTCTTCAGAATTTGGTTTCTTGGCCCCGATGTTCGGTTTTGCGTATTTGATCGTTTGTTTTTCTCTTCTTTTTGTGAAACTCACAAAACGAATTTATACAAGATTATTGTGCTGCTTATGCAGGCTTTTGGAAGAGCTGATTTCTATGCGAGATACAATGGTGACGCTCGTCTTTCATCGCCAATTCCCAGTGTTCCTGATGAATCTCCAACGGTAAAAGCTTGCAATACCCATCCACTTAACAGTGGGGATAAAGATGCTATGAAAGCGATTCACAAGACGAGTGACTTGCATCATAGTGATCCACAAAGATCAATGGGTGAGATTCTATCATCTATGAATCCAGCAATGGTCTCCTCTGGGGTCAACTTAAGTGCAGAAAAGCTTATCAACAAACCTGGAAATTCCAATCTCAACTCAAACCATTCTTCATTCTGGGGAAGAGGTTTGGTAAGGATCTTTTACTTGAAAAACTAGACACTGGTAGATTATATTGTAGCTACCTTTTTTGGCATAGGCCAGTGTTGTCTTTCTTATTACAAGAATAATCTTCCTTTATTTTTTATGTATTGGCGTTGCTGTTGTTCTGCAGTCAAGGAAGACGCCTTCAGTGGAGTCTATTGATTCTTCCGGAGAGGAAGAGTATGAAAACTAACTGTTCTCCACTTCTCCTCTCTTTTTATAACTCCCCTGGCAAGACTCTGTGTAGTCTTTCTACTACCCAACTTAAGTATGCTTCATCTGCTTACTTTGCCCCTACTGAAAGTTTTTCAAAGGCGCAAGCAGTCACATTCAAATTTGATTTGAAACCCGAACTGATGATCATTAGTCACATTTAGTAACTCAATTCTGCTCAAACATGCTAAAAGAGTAAAAATGAGATTAAAAAGGGCAGTCTCACTCTCACATATGAGTTTCTGTACAGGTTACATCTGAGTTTGAATTAATGGGTTCGTTGTTTCACGCTGATACAGGCTTGTTATTCAAAGGCTTGAAATTGCAAAGAATGACCTGCGACACAGGATCGCAAAGGAGGTTGATCACTTGACAATTAGTACTTTCTTACGCGTGTGATTTTACTTTTCGCCCATGCTTACTAATCAGCATTTCTCAGGCAAGGGGAAATGCAATTCTACAAGCTAGCTTGGAGAGAAGGAAGCAAGCTTTGCATGAAAGACGATTGGCACTTGAACAAGATGTAATTTCTTGTTTTCATAAAATTATTAGACTACTTTAGCCTCATTCAAATAATATAGCATGCTGAAATTCGCCCACCAGTTGCGTTTTGGCTGGAGAATATTACATGAATGAGAAGATAACCTGTTTCATATTAGTCTAAAACAGTCCACTGAACTTATCTATCTATTTTAGAATATGTGGCTATGTGCGTTGAACGTGTTGACTGAATATTGACCTTGTGCATCTTTAGTTATATCTTCTTATATTTTTGTTTCCATTACAAAAAAAGAAGATTCCTGTCAATGACAGCTTTGTGTTGTGTGTAACTGTGTATTTTAGATTGGGTTGTCTTCTACACCAACTAGTTATCATGGAGGATGTCTACTTCTTGACTGATTGCCACTTAACTTAAGCAACTTTTATTTATGTTGTTGGGTTCCTTATTTATCAACAGGTCTCAAGATTACAAGAACAGTTGCAAGCTGAACGAGACCTCCGAGCTGCCTTGGAGGTGGGTCTTAGCATGTCGTCTGGGCAGTTTTCCTCATCACGTGGCATGGATTCCAAGGTTTGTATGCCGTTACCTTGTAAGAATATTTCATCACATGTTCTTCATGGGGTTCAGGTTATTTGTTTGATTCAAGTCTAAATTGGCATTGTGAATTGTAAAGACCAGGGCAGAACTTGAGGAAATCGCACTAGCTGAGGCAGATGTAGCTAGACTGAAGCAAAAAGTTGCAGAACTTCATTACCAGCTGAGTAAGCAGGGCCAACATCAATTTGGCCCTTTCCCTGATGTACATGACCACTTTCCGCGTGCTCAAAATTTAAAACCTCAACAGTAAGATTCCTTTTCTTTATATTAGTGTCTGGCTCTCACTTTGTTAATTTGATTAAATTCATGTAATAAATTTATCTGCCAGTGAGAACCAAGTCCAGACTAATAATGTAACATTTAGGACATATTTTTAGTCACTCCGAGTAGAATGAGATCTAATTCTAGCCAGCTGAGCTTGGAGAAATTTCAGACGCGACATTTGAGTTTTAGGTCAAGTTTTGAGTCTTGTCAAGTCACTGAACGAGTTAAGTTTTGACATATTTAAGTCAAGTTGATTGAAATTACTAGCTTTTAAATAAGGTTTGCTAGTCTAAAAGAACAGGCCTAGCAATTTAAGTGACACAATTCTTAGTAAGGTTGTATCTTGAGCTGGAAGACCTTTTACATAGAAATATAGAATGAATGCAACGTGATGCATCCTATACGACTTTTTGGACTACTTACATATACTTTCTGATAGTTAGTATGTATCTCCCGTGAGGCAGGAAATTTCTTCCCCAAGATTTTGACACAACACTTGCCCATGTAAACCATGAACGGAAGCAAAAAACTGAGGCAAGAATACAAGACCCATTTTCCCACTCTGAGAACCATGCATGTGTCATAAATTGTCACGGAAATCTCCTGTTTTGCTACTATTGGTAATTTCTTATCCGGAATATGCATTTTTACAGGAGAACTTGATAAACGCTGACTGGAGAAATATCAAAGGACAAGTATCGACACCAAAGAATGGTACGCCAGTTCCCATGAAACAGATGGACTACATGAACACAAATGATTCAAAAAGCACAGAAGCATCAACAAGTGTGTCAGCTGATGAGTTATGTGGTAATGATTCAGCATCTGCGCCTTCTACCTCTCAGATCATGGAGGTAAATAATGGTTAAAATCACCAATTCCTGCCAGTATCAGTTAAGAATTAAAATCAAAATGACAATTTTTATTTTTTGCAGTCGCTTGATTACCATAGTTACCCATCGTCAGCGCTAGTAGAACTAACAACCCGTCTAGATTTCTTCAAGGAGAGACGGTCCCAGCTAATGGAACAGCTCCACAATCTCGACCTGAACTATGGATCATCTTCAGCTCAGGACTTTGCATATAGAACTTCTTCTCCTCCATGGAACTGACCCCCAAGAAGAGATCTCCTACCCTGCTGCGTAAATCCCTGCAACCGACTGCAGATAACTTCATTGTGTGTCCATATGGCACTGAAAGTTTCAGTTTTCCTAGTTATTCAGCTCTATAATTAAAGGTTAAGTTACTGGTTCACCATCCCCTGCACCAAGGTCTATTGTTATTTGTTAGTAATTTATCATTTTATTTTACTGTGCCTTTCGAGTTCAATGTAAAATATATACTCAAGACAGGAGAGTTGTGTTTTGATGAATGGATTGGAGCTTCTTTTATGTGCACAGACATCTGATAGCTTGAACTTTATTAACTATATGGGCGGCTTATGGCATTTGTTTTCTGTGTCGGCTCCCGGCATTCATCATCTCAACATTTGTTTTCATGATTATGAACTACAAAGCAGCACAAGCATTCGACTGTACTGTGGTGAGACTGAAGGAGCATTCGACTGTACAGTGGTGAGACTGAAGGCTTAATGCCTATTCTTCCGTCAATGAAAGCTCACTTACGCCCCAACCTCTCCAAATGATGTTGGTGTTTTGCTGCTGCTGCCTTGTCAGCAGCTTCTCTCTTGAGGGCCCTCTTTGCACGGCGCCCTGCTGCAGGTTCTGCAGGCTGCTTCTGTTTACGTTCACGTGAGGAGCTAGAACTAGAGGCATGAGCGTTTGGATGATAAACTGGTCTTGCCTCTTGGCGTCCATTCCTAACATATCCATTGTCACCCCATCTCCTATTACCTATGCGAATTGTTGAGCTATGATAATATGCTTCATCCATGTCATCCTCCTCATCGTCATCAGCATAGCCATAGACGTAGAAATCATCTAGCTCGTCATATGTTTCTTCCGATTGTTTCACAATTAAAGGCTCAAACCATGTGGCCCTTAGCAATAAACAGACACTCTCTTCTTGCATGTAAACCTGAATGCTGTAGACAATGGAACTACAAGCATTAAACAAGAATGTAATGAAGAAAAAGGTTGAATAAAAAGAAATCCCTAATATATTTAACGTGACTCGGTTTAAATATAAAATTGAATTGATTATAGTTTATAGTAACATATCATGTCTTAACATACCTTCCATCAAGCGCACGATGGACAATGAGTGACTCAAAAGGGTGTTTGCACTGGGGACAAGTTGTATTTTCCTTATATGAAGCCCAGCGAAGGATGCATGTCAGACTGCAGTATACAAGATAATACCCACCTTACTAAGATGATTACAGTAGAGTGTAGATCAGTATGTAAATGTATAAAAAAAGGACAGTTGGTGATGATTATGAATCTGATGAAGAAACCATATGTATTTAACCCCAACCCTGTACAGATGACTGAGAAAATGATACACATAACCAGCAACTTAACTAATTCCAACACATGGGTGATTCAAAGGCTCACCGAAGAAAAAAAATCTATCTGTAACCAAAACAGTTTATCCACATCCAGTTCATGATATTTATGATTTTTATCTATGAAAAAAAAGAAACATATTTACACACTTATAACTCAAACAAATCGGTACACTCAACCATACTTTCTTCTTCTTAGATTGCCACACTTCCCTAAGCACCTATCAACAAACGGAAGGTACCAGCTACAATGAGGCAAAACCCTCGGCCTACTTTGCTAGATAAGAGCATACATTACGTCATCGAATAGTGATATCCGACAGAAAAAAAAATGTTATTTGACAGTTGAGTATAATGATGAGAAACAGAAGCATACACAGCAGAAGCCTCGTAACTGAGGAAAAAAAAAGGTGAATTTGAAAGCGAGACAAACCAGTAAGCATGCTCGCAACCTTTGACAAGAGCAGTCTCCTGAATATGTATCTGCTCCAAACAAATAGCACAGAAACCATAACTCTCACAGACTGTTTCTTCGCTAGCTTCACCGTTCTGCCATCATCAAAATCAATAGAACACCATCACACACCTCAAAAAAACCCAAAAATAAAACAGACAAAAAAAGCCCTAATTTCTGATTGAGGGATCTTCGTAAAAAAATGAAATTTTTAGTAATAAATTAGAGATAATTACGATTGCTTGAGTGTGGATAGCGAGATGGGCGATGGCGGAGGAGATGTGGTGGCAATCGGTTTCGGTGACAGCTGACGTCATAGCTGCGATGGAGGGAAGGAAGGAAAGGAATGGTGTGGCGTCGCCGATCCGATAGAGTTGGTGGTTATAAATGGCTCCACCACGCAGATCCGATGCCACGAATTATTCGATTCGATTCCCCAGAATTTACACTATCGATATTTCAAAATTAAAAATCAGGTTTGCACTAATCGGACCGGCACTTTCGGGTCGGATCGGGTCGATCGAGAACTCCCCGAATCTTTAGCGGTTTACTGGTTCAATTGGTTTGGTTTAATATATTTTCCAAGTGGTAACGGTTTACAACCGGTCGATGTTGGTTCATCTGAGAGATCCATTCTGGTTTTTGGTCAGAGCTCAGTCATTCATATGTACACATCTGACATCACAACCAACTAACCTTATGTACAAAACCAATTTTTCTATAAACAAGATCTGAATCAAGGGGTTCATTTTCGCTTTCACCCTGTCAAGAATTGGATTAATTGGCTGGCTAGCTATTCATTCATCGTTGTCTCTAAGGTGTCATCATCTTAACTCGAACTAGATGGAATCTCCGACCCAGCCGGTCTGTGATCAACATAAGGTATAAAGCTTTTGCGATCAAAGGACTGACTAGTGATTATGATGGCGGAACATTACTCACCCGCTACCATAAGTTGTAGGAAATGGCCCCTTTTTTTGTAAAATCCTGTACTAGGTGTGGGCAGCCAACTTGCACGTCTTTTCCTGATTTTATTGAAGAAGATGGTGAAAAATGAAAACTTGTTAGAGGAAATAATTTAGATTTTTGTTGTTCCGAAGGACTATAAACTAATTGACTCGAATCCGTTAGAAATGTCTTACGGTCTTACCTCTAAACCATTATCTGCAGCATCTCTCACTTTATACGGCATGGGATAGTCGCCCTGGAACATTAACAAATTTAGAATCATACGTGAAAATAATGTTTGTGGTACTGACCAAAAAGAAAATAGAGATAGCAAAACACGCTCACCATTAATTCATAATCTGGCATGGCCGCTGATGTCACAAGATTGTGACGCTCAGAAGTATTACTGGTTACAGGGTCATGCGTTTCGATCTGCAGTGACAAAGAACCATTAGGTTAAATACGAAGTTTAAAATAAGGAAACCATTAACATGATACTTTACATAATATCAGTGAAGCTCAGAATAAGAAAAGGGAGCGAACCTCTAGCTCTCTTGTATACCGCATTCTCTCAATAGTATCATTAGGTTCTCTTTCCCTAAGTATTCTTTTAGGGAGTGGATTTTGATTTTTCAAGTTTTTGCTCCTTTGAACGTTCTTTGGGTTCACATAGCAAGTATTGTGCAATGAAACATCTCTATGTTCTGTTGTTCGAGTTTCTGCACAAGGACTAATCTGATCACTTGAAAGAGGTTGAATTTGCAACCCATTCGACTTAAACGTTGCTCTATTTGAGACGTCCATCTTAGTAACATAAGTTTCCTCTGGATATCCTTTAGGCATTTTCAATATCTGGGTAAGTAAAACAGGTAATAAGTCAAGTTCAGAAGTCGATAAAACAAGGTAAAACAGTCCAACAGGAAAAAGGGAAATGTCAACTAAGGTAAAAAATTAATAAAAAAACACCTGATAACAGTAAGAAAAATGTCAACTGAATGGAAGTAATAAATGGAGGAGAGACATTGACGAGTGAAACATGCTAACACATGATAGTATAGGCTAATGATTTCTAAGGTTTCCATTCGACATAACCTCCAACGAACTATGTTCTACCAGACAAATGCTGGATTCAAGTGCTTAATCAAATGACAGTAAAACTACAGTATTTTTTGCCATAAAAACTGAAATTTATTTATCTGCTCCTGTTAGGCTATAAAAATATGTTGTATTTCCAATATGATTATGGTTGAAGTAATTTGAGTTTGTGTCAACCAGCTTACAATACGAGACTTAATAGATTTGGCATTTATAGCCTAGAAAAAGTAAAAATGTGAAGAAATAAATCACTTACAGAGTTAGCGCCACGGCCAGAAATACTGTACAATATAGAGTCAGTTCCATTACTAGGTCCTGTCAAATGTAAATACCAACGTTTAATCCAAGCCATCCATATCTATTTGACTCAGCTAATGGATCTGGAGGGGTAATTATTTTGCCCATAGTTTTCAAACATACAAGATTCACCAAATTGAAGAAAAAAAATCCTCGATGAACTTAAACATATTGACTAAGCTAACGAATAAAACCGTTTCTCATTGTCCGAGACAGAAGAAACAACCAATAAAACATGGATTAAAGAACAGTGTATTGAGCATGTGTTAGCAGAAGATTTTTTTTTTTTAAGTCTCGGAAACAAAAATGGAACCATGACTAACCCTTCGCTGTGACCTTAGGTGCTGCCTGGAAAGCATCAATTGGCAGCGGGTCAAATCGAATACCAAGCGAAGGTCCATCCAGCCTGATATTATTACCTAGTTGCCTCTTCACGGCACTTATAACAGGATGTTCAGCCTTCGGTATTATTTTCAAATATCCAGATGGTCGCCTGAGTTGTTTACCGATAACAACTTTCGAGTTTGAAGGCGTATCAACCCCGTACTTCGAACTTTCCCACATCTGAGGAACAACACGTTGCGGAAAATCACTACGACGCCAAGATGAGCTACTTTCAGATGAAGTGTCATCCATGTCATTGTCTAACCTCGCAACATTCTTCCCCTTATGACAACCGACACTCTTAAGCGAAATCTCTTGACCATTTAACCATTCACTTTCCACCTCCCTCAAATCAGCAAGCTTATTATACCCCACTGGTTTCGTGCTTCCACATGAGTCCTGCACAGGTTCACTACCATGCTCTTGTATCACCCCACTCGATCTGTCCATTCTACCATTTCCGAATGCTTCCTCTTTCGATAATCTCTTATCCTTCAATCTTCTATGGCAAAACCATCCAGATACTTGTTTCTCCGTAAGCCCCAATCTCTCCGCAATCTCAAATTTCAACGACTCTGTAGGATACTTATGCTCTACAAAACAACAACAAATATATAAATAAATCACCACATAAAAAATCAGTGAAACAGTCTTTAAGAAACCTCTAACAAGTAACAACAACAACACAATGAACGGAAAACTTACCATCGTAGTACTCCTCAAGCGCCTGAAGCTGTGCCGGTGTCTTCAGCTTTCTTTTCTTATTTGCTTCATTCTGCATTTTATCCTCCTCAGTACGCGCATCAACATAATCATCTGCCACACAAAACAAATGCTATAAATTTCTTCACATAGAAACAAACTCATACAAACCTAAAAAGCATAAAACAAAAACTGACCTTCCATTAAGTCAAAAAATAACCCTAGCGAAATCGCCTAAAGGCAAAAACTTGGATGCAACAAGGCGAAGATCGTCGAACACAGAGTCATGTGATGATCAGTTTCTGAACACGGAAACGCACGAAGTGATCTGAAAAAAGCCCTAATTTCAGATGATAACGAAAATGTTGATGAAAGGCGTTCTTGTTGGCTTGTAATCGATTGTCGAGCGATCATTGAATCAATTTCATCAATCAATCAAAATTGAATGCAATAAATCGCTCGCGTTTAGTATTCAGAAAAAAAGAGGATTGAATGGGATTTGGTTAAACCCAGATTTGGTTGATTTTTGGGGTATTCAATTCAATGCATTTCCATCTCATCTCTCTGCATTTTTGCTAATTTTATTGGAATATTTGTTTTTTTATTTATTCATCTTATTACAATAAATAAATTGTATCTTTTCTTCGATTTTCTTTTCAGTATATTGTAAATTATTATTGCATAAACTAATTACTATTTTTTTAATTTCAGTTGTAAAAAATACCTATGTTCCATATTACGTTTTGGTCCACTATTCTAATTTGAAATGTCCAAATTATATATTAACTTATCTAAGAATAAATTGTGTACTCGATTATATTGTTTTTTGTATTTAATAAATGATTAAATGAGTATGGAGGGGAAGGGTTTGAAAAAAATATCCTTTGTATCGTAAAAGGGGACGAATTTTTGTTACGAAATGATTATATGATCCGATATGTTTTCTCTTTTTGCAATTATCTTATCTTATAAGAAATGACAAATATATTAATATGTATATAAAATAAATTGACACACGTAATTTGGAACAAAAAGTGATTTATTTCAACCTTGTCGTAATTTGAAATTATTTTCAATATTAATATCACCTCAACTGTCAACAATGTTGTCTCCTGCTATACATATTTGAATAGGCTTCGTAGCCACTGCATTGTCAAATCCGCAGAGCACATCTTTGCAGACACTTTTTGTCTCTTGGAACTTGCTGATTTCCGGGTGTATGCAGCAACTTGGTGTTACTTTGAGGCTCTCGAATTCTTCTCGCGTATGAGAAAAGCTGGAGTTAAGCCAGATGCCATCACAGTTGAATTTAATCTTGAATCTAACGAGATGGTCGTGGGTGCTTTACTTGATATGTGCTCAAAATGCGGTGCCATGGATGAAGCTCAGCTTGTATTCAACCAGTTACCAGATACATAGACACTGTGTATCTTGGACGTCTATGATAACAGCTTACTGTTACACGGGCAAGGGCAAACGGCTATAAATCTTTTCGATGAAATGCAAAAATCTTGAGTTAAACCAGACGGTGTGACCTTTCTTGCCGTCATATCAGCTTGTAGTCATTCAGGGATTTCTAAAAGAAGGGTGAGAGTACCTTTAATCTCATGGTCTCCAACTATGGTATTGCACCAACTCTCGCGCACTACTCATGCTTGATCGATCTTCTCGGACGAGGTGGCAGGCTATAGAAGCTTATAACATATTCCGAAACAACCCAAGCATCCAAAAAAATGCAGACTTGTTAAGCACATTATTCTCAGCATGCCGCGTACACAAGAATACCAAACTTGGTCAGAAAATCGGAAAACTCCTTATAGACAAAATCCAATTGATTCATCTAATTACATAACTTTGTCGCGTATGTATGCATCTGAGAACAAATGGGATGAAGCACGAGAATTAAGAGTGGAAATGAGAAGGCATAGTTTGCACAAGAGCCCTGGGTAAAGTTGGATTGAAATTGAAAGGGAGATTCAATCCTTTTTCGTTGGCTCGACAAGGCTCAACCTGAAAACAAACTTGTAACGGAATGTCTGGAAGTGTTGAAAAGCAACATGGAGATGAAGACATTGCCGGAAGTTGATCAGTGTAGTACATTGACATCATACCAAACAGAAATTTTATGACACGAAGTTCTTATTTATGGATTCATCTGTGAACGTTGAGTTTAGACTTGGTGGGAAGCAGGTTGGCTCCTTGTTTTTGGAATGCAGAGGATATTACAAGTTGTTTTATGAAAAAGACAAACATAACCAATTAATCCATTGTCGTCCAGTGGTTAGGATATCTGGCTTTCACCCAGGAGACCCGGGTTCAATTCCCGGCAATGGAATTTT
>JAWWMW010000799.1:100042-110731 GCA_035048345.1 Echeveria elegans
TGAAGGAATCATGGTGATGCTGTTCTGGAGGTAAGCACTTGCCGCTGATCATCTCGACGCCGGCTAGACATCCCAACTGCTGCAACTGAATAACAAATAATAAACGAAGGACCATCAGATTCAGATGCTTGAAACGAATGATACTGAACCAAGGTAGGAATTAATAATTGATCTGACTGTGAAGTTGAGAGTGAACACTGAACAGTAGTAGTACCTCATTAAGATTGCCAAGATGGCCTATTCTGAAAACTTTTCCAGCAACTTTGTTGAGGCCAAGACCCAAGCTCAGAGCTTCCATCCTGTTCTGACAATCTCTGCACTGTCAATGTAAGGTGGCACCACCACTGATGTGACAGTGTCACTGAACCACTCCTCTTTCTGAGTCCAGTTTTTGACTCCCCAATCCCCATGCCTCCACAGCATGCCTGTTTTTGTCAACTCATTTTTATTTTCAAAGCAAAATGACAAAGGAAGAGGATTCAAGTTTTGATCAGCTAGTGTCAGCAACCTTGTGGCCGTAGCTAGGCGATTGTGTCTTGCAATCACATTGTCTAGGCCTTCTTCAAAAAATGAGATCCAGAGCTGCTCTTAGACCATAGAGGAGTTGAATAGATGGGGTGTAGGGCCAGTAAGTGCCAATTATGTAGAACTTTATATAAGTCCTTCCAGTCAAAGAAAACTCTGACTTATTTTGCTGTCTCTGCGGCCTGAAGTGCTTTGGGACTTGCATAAACAATTCCTAGAGCCAGTTAATGCTATGTCGAGTGCACAGATTGATGACACCCCATCAACCAGCAGAAGAGCAGGATGGTGGTAATAATCTGATCAGGAACAACAACATAAACAAAGTCAACATCAACAGTTCAACGCTTGTGTTCAGCTTATCTAGTTTCGATTTTTTCAGATGATTCTCACCAAGAATTTTTCTCATTGTTCCGGTTCATAGCACGCAGAAGGCAGAACTTGCTCAGGAATGTTGAAGGGTCCTGGAACAAAGAGGTGATTCCTTCCTGGGGCAATTACGTAGTCCATCTTGTTTCCCCCTAAAAGTTGTGCAAATATCTACGGAGGCAAACACTGATATTAGATGGTAACACTTCATCTATCTTTAACTAGAGAACAACACTTCATCAAAAAACAAAAAAAAAAACAAAAAAACTAGAGAACAACATTTATATTCTATAATGTTATATACTAATGTCGATGAACTGCAAGCACTTAAGATTAAGGCACTGATGCTTAGGGAAGGTCTGCTCTTTGCAGGTGCTCATACTATCGGTGGTTAATTAGAGCTAGCCTTACCAATACACTACATCTCATATCTATTTTTGTGTCATAACTTGACAGGAAAAAATCTACTAAGTACTGCAAAAAAAAAAACGAATAGTTATAGCTATTTATGTACCTTAAGAAAAGAGCAGGTAGGGGCACAGGCCACACTCCACAAAGACCTCAAGGACAGCAGTCCATGCTGAACTTGCAATTCAAGTTTGGGTTATATAGGAGGGCATGATATCAGTCAAGTAAGATGGATGGATTCTGGGTCTGCAGTCCATACATAGATGATAAGAATGTAAAAAACTGAGGCCATGAATTACTTGTATGATGTTCGAGAGCAAAATGACAAAAGTGTACCATCTGGGATTCCATATTGGTCTTAGATAGCGTATGGATTTAACCCATATGGAAACTCGGAAACCAAGCCATGCAGTTTCTTTTAATTTCCCTAAGCAAGGCTCTCTGTTGTTAAGCTAGGTATTCAAAAAGCAAGTGATTTAATTCCTATGGATTCCATACTGCTTACTGTGAGGTAGCTGGTTAGTTGATATAACTGGAAGTGAAACTTCAAATCAGCTGCAGTTTGTAACTGCTGCGAGACAAGTGAAGAAGATAAGGGATAACAGAGCATATGAGCCACACCCTACAACTGGAAACAGTGGCCACACATGAAAGCATCCTTGATGTCTTCGGATTCTTTTTGTTTTTCTACACATAATTCTTATCAAAAATTGATGACTCGCTTTATCTTCCAATGGATATTGTGGCATGATTGTGGTGGCCAAGGCCAGCTATCAATGGACCTGGAATATGAACGTGTTTGTCTTTCAAGGATCATTCTTAAGAGTGAAGGTATCTGCATGGAATAGGGACACATATGTATAAGCTAGCATCCATGTTTCCAGACACTGATTACCTTCATATATATTCCTTAAATACCTCAAACTTCTATTAACCATGGATGAATACTATTTTGGGCAAATTTGAGAAGTAACACAAATTTCTACTATTATGATATCTAACCATCAACAGCAGTGTGGTAAGTGGTAACTTAGAATAACAAAGATGAAGAGGCAAAGCAAAGCAAAGCAAACTAAAGAAAATGAAATTTTTGAACAAATTATAGCTGTGTTAAACATAAACTCCCACCTGTGGTATGACCTAATGAGTTTGCGTAGTCTTTAGATGCATGGCCTCTCTAGTCTCTACTGCTTTTCAGCAGCTTTAAATAGCTCTGCCCACTTCTGGGGATTCCTTCCTGGGCCATCTCCCTGACAAAGACCACAAAGAAGAGAAAATATATTCAACAAGTTCTGTAAATTGGGAAACACAAGGAATATGCTCTATTCTGGAATTTATTGAATTTGAGAAAGAGGAACTGAAAAAAGCTCAACTATAAACAAGTTTGTTATAAAATTTCGCAGGGCTTTTAGCAGGTTTACATCCAAGAAGAGAATTACCTCAACTGAATTGATTTCGTAGATTTGACCTTCCGTAAAACCAAGGTCTAGTGCCTGGATACAGGCCTCCGCGACTACAAGTCGGCTGGCCTCTCCAGCAAGTTTATCTCCTAAAATTCCAAGGATACAAAATTACTCTACAGCTTTGTATATCAGTCGAATAGGACCTACGTACCATCATTCATCAAGTGCTAGCTTAATACATAACACGAAAGATGAATCACTACCAAACAATCAGTCAAACTAAACCCCAAAGTTAAAAACCTCATAAATGCTGATCATCAAGAAGTCAATAACAAGTAGTACCTTGACCAATAACTACTGCACGTCGCTGCCCTGCTGTAGCTTTAAGCAGAGTATTCAAGTCATATGATGTGTATGGTCCATCAGTTAATCTACCGGGTCTGACATGCAAATAGTTTTGAAGAGGAGGTCAAGATTAATTGATATGGTGTTCCAAAAATTATGTACTGGTTGGTACCTTATGATGGTATAAGGAATGCCAGAATTGCGAACAAAGTCCTCCCCCATCTTTTTGTATTTGAGGACGCCAAAAAGGTTCATGATGCTGAACAAACAAATCACACATCAAGTTTCACCGAGAAAGAAATTATAGACCAGGTGCTAATTTTTTATCAGTCAATAATAAAGATATTTTAAACTTCAGAAGTGAACCCGAGGGATCAAATAGAATTGTCAACGAACAATATGCATCCCACAGACCGAGCACTGACAAATAGGGTTGAAGTACCACCTCCATGGTAATTCACTGGATTTTGTTACTCCAACAGATGAAACAAGAACAATCTTCTTAACTGAAGATGGCAATGCAGACACGAGATTCCTAATGCCCTCCCAATCTTCAGAGAGAAAATTCAAAAACTAATTTGTCACTGTCGGTAGTCAAGTGGAGGCATTTAACGATTCTATAATTTAGAACAGAAAAAGGAACTTTTCATTTTATTTCTTCTTGCATACCAAAGAATCTAGACAACTTAAAGCCTCACCTACTTTTTCCGGCGTATTGTCTCCTTCCCATCGTTTTGATGGAAACGCAGTGGTTCCAGTGCAACAAATAACATGTGTAACTCCCTTTAAAAATATACACATCAGGATTAAGCCAGGGACATCCTTACTCAACATACCAACATTAGGGAGAGACAAAAATATACACCTCAAACATTGAAGGATCAAGATCCTGCGGGTTTCGCGTGTCCCCTTTGCGCACCTAAAGGTTACAAAAATCATCATTACAAATCCACCCCACAGAAATTTTACAACACCATAAAGTTGTAGTATAACCTTACCTTCATTAGTTCATCTTGTTTCCCAAACAATGCCGTAGCTTTCTCCGGATCACGCATTAATACACATGATTTAATCTTTCTGTCCAACAGTGATGCTACCACAAGCTGCCCTGAACAGATACTATACATATTAATTAATTAATAACATTCTCAAATTTTCATTACTGCTTACAAGTTACTACTCATCTGAATCAAACCTAGTTTTTAAAATTCAGCTACAGCAAATGTATCATACCGACTCCACCAGTGCCGCCGGCAACAAGAACGAGCTTAGATGAGCCTTGAGAATCCACATCAGCTAACTGAGTAGCATCATCTCGTACTTCATTTTCCTTCACGAAACTCGTCCCTGCTTGTCCAGCGACAACTTTTGATGAAATACTCCACGACTTCAGTGATCGATTACCAGTTAGTGGAGAAAGAAAAACATTCAAACGAGTCTCCGGCGCCGATCGGAAGTCCGGAAGTATCGCGACGGCGAGTGAAAGCTTCGCTGCCATTTGAGTGCCGGAGAAGGAAGTGGTGTGGTTCGATCGATTGTAGCCACAAATCAATCAATCAGCTATTTATACAGTCGGTTCGGGTCGTACCCTGCCTCAACCCGTTCTATTTCATAAACCGACGTCGTTCTTTTCAGGTAAAACCCCAAACTGCATCATTTCAATCTCTAATCTTCCGTTCGATTTTCCAAACGACGCCGTTTCGAGTCGACTCACTCTTTTCTACTTCGGCTCACTCGCTGCTTCGTCTTCCAAACGGAATCAGACGCCATGGAGTCAACGAAGGTCAACGACGCATCCCCATCTCTGTAAAACTAATCATTAGGTTTACCCAGCGATGCAAAACTGTGGCGTCTGTCTCAATCGGTTTTCAATAGTAACGTTTGTGTTAATTACTTGATTCTGATTGGAACAAAACTTTGGTTTAGGTCGGTGGTGGCGATGCGGCGTTTGGACATCTGTTGAAAATCTCAGCCGAAGTTCAACAGGCTCTATCACTTGGCCGTGCTGTCGTGGCGCTTGAATCCACCATCATCTCTCATGGTAGTATAGTAATATTAATTTTTTGTAGAATAGAAGAAAGTGAGTTTTTATTTTCTTCACATTTGGAGGCTTTTTCTTGTCTGTTAAATGTATGATTATGTATAGGAATGCCGTATCCACAAAATTTGGCAACTGCGAAGGAGGTCGAGGGAATTGTTAGATCAAATGGTGCCGTTCCGGCCACAATTGCTATTCTGGATGGCGTGCCATGCATAGGTTTGTGCGTTTTTTTATGATTTGTGAATGCTTCTTGTTAGTTTAGGATTGAATTGATCATTTATACTTTCTAGTTTCAAATTTGTGAGTGCTGGCTTGCTGAACCTGTTCTTGTCATTATAAATGTCTAAATACCTTATAGCACTGAATGTGCGAGGGAATAGGAAGAGTATGAATTCTTTTATTTAGTTTAGAAGAGAAATGACTTTCACTTGTATGTGTAGGTTTAAGCGAGGATCAGCTTGAGAGGCTTGCTACTTTAGGAATCAGATGTCAAAAGACAGCTCGCCGTGACATTGCCCATGTAGTAAGTTGCTTAGTAATACCTGCATTGCAAAAAATTGCATGAAGCATTTAAAGCTTGTTAAGTTTGACTTGACATTCTCTCTCCCAGAGTCATGATAAAGCTTGTCTTAGCCAGCATAAGGAATTGACTTTCAGTTACTAAACAGTAATCTGCCTCATTCGTGATCGGGCATTGATGTTGTGTGGGAAATGTTTAACGATTATCAGTGAGTACCTTAGGTTTGTGTAACTCATGTATCATTTGCTTAGGTGGCTATGAGGGGAAATGGTGCAACAACAGTTTCTGCAACTATGTTTTTTGCATCTTTGGTAAGGAGAAATCACCCATCCAGATATTAGATAGGCTCATAACGCTATCCGGTGTAGGTTGAATTCATAAGATATCATTATATAGGTTGGCATTTCAGTGTTCGTCACTGGTGGAATTGGAGGTGTACATAGACATGGGGAAAGCAGTAAGTAAATTGTTACAACCATTTGTTTTCTGATATGTGTAACAGTTTCTCAGTCATTTAAGATGAAAACTTTCAGTTGAGCACTTACAGTTTTTCATTCAAATTGACGATAAACTTTCACTGCAGCACTGGACATCTCTTCTGACCTCACTGAGCTTGGACGAACTCCTGTAGCAGTTATATCAGCAGGCATTAAATCAATATTAGATATTCCAAGGACCCTGGAATATTTGGTATGCATCGCTCATATATGAGTGCGAATATTACGAGGCTGTTCCTTGATATTTAGATACATGTTGCAGGAAACCCAAGGAGTTTGTGTTGCTGCTTACAAAACCAATGAATTTCCAGCTTTTTTCACAGAAATAAGTGGATGCAAGGTATCACTTAGCACATCAGTAGTGTTATTACATTTATATATCAAAATATTTATTAAATCGCGGGTCGAAAATAGTAATTCAATTAGGCTAAAACAAGAGATCCATATAAAATTTTAATATCCTCAGTATCTATATAGTTGTAGGGCTATGCTTTTGCGGCCAAATGTACTAGTGATATTATTAGGACAATCTCTGACCCTGCTTCTCATAGTACCCACTTTGCTAGATCTTATGGGCTATTTTCCTTCACTTCATTGCTCTGTATGATTCGTTTAACCATCAGACTGTTGAGGGCTTAAGGCTATGATGTGTTAACCAGGTTTCATGTCGTGTGGACAGTCCTGATGACTGTGCTCGGCTAATTGGTTAGTAATAGTATTACACATGCTTGCTCTGAACTTACAAGAGTTTGGTAGCAGTTTCAACTTCTCATACATGTTGCATATTTCAGATGCAAACAGGCAATTCAATTTAGGAACCGGAATTCTAATAGCAGTTCCAATCCCAAAAGAACAGGCAGCTTCTGGAAGCATGATTGAGTCTGCAATACAGACAGCTTTAAAAGAAGCCAGGTATCTTTGTCTAGCACACTGAGTGCTAATATCAAGATATTGCTTGAAGCACATTTTTTGTTTTGATGGTGGTCAAACTATTGTATTCTCAGAGGGAAGAATATATCTGGAAGTGCTGAAACTCCATTCTTGCTTAAAAGAGTCAATGAGCTTACTGGAGGAGCCTCACTGGCCTCGAGTATCCTCTTACATTTATAATTCACCAAGTTTCTCAAGGTACATTTTTCAACTGATCAATACAGACCAAAGTGAGTATTTGTTTGTCCATAACGGTTCAGATATCGCCCTCATCAAGAACAATGCTTTTATTGGTGCTAAGATTGCTGTATCCCTCTCCAAGCTTAAAGTCCATTTCGGATCCCGTCTCTAGCCAACATATATATAGATATGAAAGCAGTGAAAGGTATGGGATTTCATACACATCGCTATGGGACAACACTTCATTGGAGAGACATTTTTTTGTAACTAATGCATTGGTTGCAATTTGCATGAATTTTTGCTAAAGTAGACTTTGATTGCACGTGCATCAAAACACCACCTAAACACGAAACCTCTCATTAATAATCCCTGTCAACATCGGTTGAAATCATCCTATGCGTGCATAATTGTTGAGCTGTATGGAAATGAAGCTGCATTATACCCTGCCTAAATCTCAGTAGTTTCTTTTAAGTAAACTTTCTCTTGCAGATGGCAGTCGCAACTGGACTTAGGTCTATGTGGCGTGATTTGGTGCATGAAAATTCTGAAGCTGAAGTAGTTGCTGCTGTTGAGCTATAGTTGTTTTTCATTATTAAGCATCACGTTGATCTCGTTGCCTCTACACTCCGCATTAATGCCAATTCTCAAGTTGCGACAAAGGATTACTCTAGACATTTTTTCTCATTACTAAAAATTCCAGATATTTTACTTTCAGTTGAATTTGTAATTTGGATTGTTTTTATTTATTTTAAATAAAGTGGCAATGGGAAGATTGAAGAGACACCGCTTGATGTGTAGGGTTGGAGTTTATATATGTGGTATCATCCATATAATTGGAGCTATATGAGACATCCTTGTCTCTTTGTCTCATGCCTAAAAACTTAGGTCATATACATTGTCACATTCGCACCTCAAAACATAAACAAAACTTGAAAAAGTTTGGAATCATTTGGACTTTGGAGCGATCATCTCACTCTCATTTCCCTAGGACACAAAAGTAGAAACAACAGATGGGGTTTTGTCTTTGCTAAAGGTCTTGTTTGTATGGAAGCTTGTGGCTTGGAATCAATAAAAGAAGGTTTGATTCTCCATCCACCTTAGGTGAAGACAGACTCACTAAAGAGGAAAGTTTTGGAGTTTCAGTAGAAACAAAATTTGCTCTTGTTTTCTTCCTTGGTGGAGTTTGTATGTGTTTGAGAAAGTGTCTGTCCCTCACACAAGTCTCAAATTCCTTATTCTAGTAATGACAAGAGAAACAGCCTGCTGAAGCCACTCTAGAGACAACAAGCACTCACTTTTGCTGTCACATAGTCCACATATTTGATTCCTTTAATTATCATCTTCTTCTTCATGTTTGGATCTCTGGTTGGTGTTTTTTGCTTGGTTTTCTAGGTGGGTTTCTTCCCAATTTCACACCCCTCAAAAGGGTTGGTAATCTTGTTCATCTCCCTATCCCTAGTTTACTGTTTCAAGCAAGGTTGTCAAATACTAGTATTAAAACTACGTTTTTATCGAATTTACGTATCTACGTGTCGATTTCGTATTAAACCGGAGGTAGAAACAATTTTTGGTAAAATCGAACTCTGAACCGATTTTACGTGCGTTTGTACCGAATTTACGTATCTAGGTGTCGATTTCGTTTTTACCGTATCTACCTAAATCTTCATGAAAAAAACAAACATAAAACAAAATTTAAAAAAATTAAAAACTAAAACGGGTCATAACCCATTATATTGAAATAACACCCACCACTTAAAATACTAAAAGAAAAACACAGCCGAAGACAAAAAGAAAAACACCTCAATCGAAAACGAAAAATCCTAGTCGTTAGTTGTCATGTTCCTGCAAGTCGAGTGTTGAGCTTGACTTGTAGCTCTTCTGGATGCGAACGTAATTGGAATGCTTTTGAAAGAACTTAGGTCTTAATACTGAAAATGTTTCATCATCTGAAGACAAATTGAATGAAGACAGAGACGCCGATGAAAATATTTTTGAAACATTTAATTTTTGATATTTTAAAATTTGAATTGTGAACCTTTTGTAAGAATTTTTTTCATGAACTTTATGTTTTCAACTTGAAACTTTGACAATTTTTGAAAGTGAAATTTTTTTTGAAAGTCATAAGCTGGTTAGGAACATGAAATTATTTATATGTCGATATGTCATCATATTATATAATTCTACTATAAGGTAAAATCGACGTATCGTATCTACGTATCGAATTTATCCAAACAAAACGAGTCAACATAGAAACTAGTATTTGACAACCTTGCATAACTCAAAAGCATTACAAACTTCATGCACTGCTTAACATCATCACTCCACCCACCTAATAACACGAACACGAGATGTTTCACTGATGGCTAGACAACCTGTGAAAGTTGGCTTGGAATCAATTCAAAACCAGTACAGATTAAATGCAAAACTGAGAGTTGCACAAGGAATTGCAGCGCAGTCGAAACGACAGTGTTGGGAGTTGGAGGGAAAGGTGGTTACAGTCGTTACAGCAGGTAAGTTAGTTATCTAGAGCAAGCGACGTCATTCCATTAAATCTAAATCAATCGATCGACAGTGCGAGTCGGTTCAATTGGCAAATCAATGTGGTTCGATTGATAAGACCGAGTGTTTAAAAGTCTAACGGCTCTCCCGCTCACAACACACGCTCCTCAAGAAAAGTCTTCGTCTTCTCCGATTCATCTCCAAGATTTAGAGCTCAAGTCGTGCTTCGCTAGGTCATCAAAACATCCGCTGTATCTCGTAGTTATTGATACGACTAGTGTAGAGTTGATATTGGTGTGAGTATCGATTGGAATAGGTTAGAAAAGTTCCGGCGAGGAATCAAAGTCTCGACGAAGGATTGGGTTTGTAATCTGTAAAATTGATTTGCCTCTACAGTGGATTCATTACTGGATGAGTCTAGAGCCACCGAGCTCTAGGAAACCAGGGTAAAATCGTGTCAATTTCAACTTTTAGTTTTTTAGCGATTTAGAGTTTCGATTTGGGGATTTTCGATTCTGGTCAAATTCAAGCAACCTATTCAGTCGAAGAACGATCGATGGGTTTCACAATTGGTATCAGAGCCGCTCTTGGCTGATTGATGGCGTTCACGAAAGTAGATATCGCTGATTGATTTGACGGGAAAGGAGATTTCAGTTTGTGACAGAAATGAATGCAAGCAATCTTGGTTCAACTGAAGGTGGCTAAGGCTTTGAAAGGAGAGAAAGGGCTACCTGATGAGTGGAGTCAAGAAAAGAATGATAAAGTAATGGAACTAGCCTACAACACCATTATCCTTCATCTCGAAGATAAGGTATTGACGCAAGTGAACAAGCTATCCACTGCTGCTGAAATTTGGTTGAAGTTGGATAGCCTGTTCATGACCAAGACTCTAACCAATAGAGTCTTTCTCAAAGGTAAACTCATGAACTTCAAGATTCTTGATGATAAACCGATTGATGATTACTTGGATGATTT
>JAWWMW010000799.1:128281-138974 GCA_035048345.1 Echeveria elegans
TAATAATGGTTGTAAATTGACCCAACTCGAGGCCCAGTTATCATAATCACGCAATGCCCAACTCTCCTTTCCAACCGAGTCAACAAAAAACAAAACTAAAATAAAAATTAAAACTAAAAACCCTAGTCGCACATTGCTTCTTCTCCGGCGCTGCTCCCCTTCTCAGGTGCTCCGGCGTTGCTCTCCTTCTTCTACTTCTCCGACGTTGCTCTCCTTCTTCAGTTCTCTCCCTTCTTCTCACTTGTTTCCACACAGACGAAATTCAAATCGATCCCCTTCCCTTCCTCCTGGCTCCGCCCCTGCCGTCCTGTGTATACTACTTCAATTTTTTGGCCATGGTGGGGTCAGCTGATCTCACTCGACCCCACCTGACTTCGCTCCTGAATATATACAAATATAAAATCCATTGATGTGCGAAGCCCTAAACAAAAAATATACTCCTATCCTGACAAATCACTGTTTTTGTTTGACTTATGTATCAGATACTGTAAAACCCTAACAGAGTCTGATGTATGTCAGAAAAAGAGAAAATAAGAACAAACATATCATGGTGACCTTTTATATTTCTGGTACTTGCTCTATTTCTTTCTTCTCCATTTCAGAACTAAAAATATTTCATATTCCATTTTAAAAATAAATAAGCAGGTAGTATTAAATGCAGTGTTGCTGCAGATCCCCACACAAACGAAACTCATTTAATTCACTCATAATAATACTATCATTCTCTCTCTAGCCATCTCATAAGTGCTTGCTGCTCCATTCTCCAGAAAAAAGGGGAAAAAATACACTCGAAATCAGAAAGCAGTCCACCCAGAAAGAAAGGTGTAGCTAGTTCGGTAAAGAGGATAAGAGAAACAGAAGCAATATCTTATGGTAATTTCAAATTCCATATATATTATTTGCCTTTTTAATATTAGTCCTAGACATGTTTTTATTAAGTTAGTGTACATCAGACTTATCAATCATACATATGCATTTTGTTTTTGAGATATTCTTGTTGTTACTTTCTTCAACCGCTCAATGCAGCAAGAATAGATGGTATTCAGATGAGACATTCTTTGAAATATATTTCATTTTTGAAAATTTAGGTCTGATTTTAAGTATAGTAAGTGTAAAATTATACTTTCGATGTGTTTATGTCTGATTTTATGTCTTATTCCTATGTAGATTGTGCATTCCTGGCAAGATCATGTTTATTAATCCTCTTGCGTCTTTTTTATAATTTGTTCTCTTTATTTCATAAATAGCGAGAAATTTGACTAACAAGTTTCGAGTAAATGGTCAACTTAGGGTAGAGGGCCATGTCTGTAATCGAATTTGATGATATATAACGCATGTGTGCTGAGTTCCATTGGTTTTAAAAATGTGTTCCAAAATCACAACTGTCTAACTGGAGTAAAGTTAACGCTGTTCCTATTCGACATTGCACTTGATCATTTGATTAGATTTTCCAAGCATATTAACATATGCACAACTAGGTTGGTTTCAGCATTTCATGTAAATTATTGCACGTCTGTACAGTTGCATGTTATTTAGCCACATGCATCCGCACGAGGATTTACGCAAGCTCCTGTCTCTTGCCCTTGTCATGCGTCTCGCCACACTTTCTCCGTATACTACACATCTGATCCTTGTAATCTACGATAAGCTAGGCCTCTCGTCTTTGTGTTTAGTTACTCATACGGTTTTTTACACGAATGTATGCGTCTTGCATTTGCAAATTCCTTTTAAATGAACTCTTTTAGAACACATGCATCGGAATATTCAGTATGTGATAAAGCAAGTTAGAAATGAAGAATGAAATTAGATGGGATGGGGAATAAATTAAAAGTGTGACTAGTTTAAGTAAGAATGGGATGATACAATTGGAGGGGTGTGTATGAGGGATGCTGGCGATTTGAGGGTTGTCGATCATTTGCATGAAACGAGGGTAAGAGTAGAGAATTCCAATGAATCCTCAAGTGGGGAGAGTTCATGAAAGACAAAACAAAAAGCTACTACAGATATGCAGCCATTGGACTTTTCTAGGTTTGGAAACTTGGGTTTGTCTTTGTCTTCTCGCTTCTACTATAAACTAAGATTAGTGCTTAGACGACTAGCTGCCCTATCTGGTCTGCCGATCCAAGTGAGACCCTTATTCAATTTTCCCTACACCCAACACATCTTACATTACTTCACCGATTCTTAGTTCATAATTTGGAATGATTTGTTGGTCAAATTTTGACAACGTTTTATCTGTATCTTTTTATGTAATTTTTCTTTGCCACCGGTATTCAAAATTGGAGTTACACCACTAACAGCAACATTATAATAGCCCGTCCTCTGCAAATTAAGTATTTGTAATTTATCATACTACTAATAGCTAGCTTAAATTATTTAATTAGTTTGTTTATTTTATTTTTATACTCCATTAATATTGTAGTTGCACATGCTTTGCCATTAAATAGTTTAATTTACTGCACTTTACACACTCTATCTAGACTTTCTTCCCGATCTCTGCTAAGAAGATCTTTTGCTCCAGAGGTTTGCAGGTACTTAAATGGAAAGCTAAGGTTAAAGAGGGAGTTTAAATTCTAGAGAGATACTGACACTCCCTGGTACTTACAAGCCCTATAATTTATTTATGGTTTTTGACTTTCTTGTTATTGATTTACTCACTGCTTCTTGATTACTGCAGGTTGTTGGGTGAATCTGTTGATAGAATCAATCAGTTCAAGTATTCTTGTTAGGGTTTCATCAACTTTGATATTGGATATTGTTACCTAGGATCTTCATGAACAACAACTGGCTCTCTTTTCCAGTACTCTCTCCTTCCCATCCAGCAATGACCTCTCACACTTCTCAGGAAGGAGGTCACCACTTCACTCTGGGATTGATGAATGACAATCTAGACACCCCTTTCCAAACAAATGGTAATGTGTACAAATTGATTACCTGATTGATGATCCGCGCCATTTAGGGTTTCACGTTTTTGGTTTAATACAGCAGTGTTTTTATTTTTGAAATTTATTTGATATTTTATAGGATCCTGATCTTTTTTTATCTTTCATTTCCTATATTAGAATGGAATGTGATGAGCTCTCATCATGGAGAGACGGATGGCCCCAAGGTCGTCGAGGACTTTATGGGAGTAAGAAAATCGCCGAGCCATCATCATTCAGATCTTGCTACTTACAATCAGTTGCAGCACAATACAAATTCAACAGATCACCATGACTACTTATACCTTAACAACACTTCATTCTATGGCATCCAAAATGCTATTCCCTTATCAACCATTACAGCCAACAGTAGTTTTGATCAGTACCAAGACAATTCTAACAGCTTGGAGTCACTGACATTATCAATGAGCAGCAACACCAGTGGCAAGCGCTCCGCTTGTGAGAGCAAAGCACAGTCGGGGAAACGAATGGTACAAACCCTAGTACAACCATTGTTGATACTTCTCCGTCCGCAAGGAGGACGATTGAATCATCTGGACAAAGAACATCGTCAATCTATCGCGGTGTGACAAGGTACATTACATATCTATACAAATTTGTTAACTTCCCCGATATTCGAGATAGAAAAACCTTTTGTAAGATATATATATGTGAATCTCAATTGGTCTTTAGGCATAGATGGACAGGGAGGTATGAAGCTCATTTATGGGATAATAGCTGTAGAAGGGAAGGACAATCAAGGAAAGGCCGGCAAGGTATAATAAATAACACGTAATTTTTTTAAACACAATTACCATTTAATTACCAAAGCTTCAAAAATCTCCATAACTTCAAGTTCTCTCTGTTTGTCATGCATGTTTTTACTGACACATTTCATTTTCTTATGACTCCTAAATGTCCTTTTTTGGAATCCGTTTTGCAGTCTATTTAGGTAACTTCCTTTCCACACTTATATATTATAGACATGTATGGAATCAATACATGCACGTTTGTGGTTTATCTAACAACTCTATCTTATTTGATAATGATCAGGTGGCTATGACAAAGAGGACAAAGCAGCTAGAGCTTATGATTTGGCTGCCCTTAAGTACTGGGGAACATCCACCACAACTAATTACAAGGTACCATATGCAGATATGCTCCAAGATTTCATTTTAATGGTAGTGAGTTACAAAGGTTACATATGCATTCAAGGGCTTTATTAAGTTTTTACAGGCATCACCAGCATGGAAGATGGCAAGCAAGGATTGGTAGAGTAGCTGGTAACAAGGATCTTTACTTGGGAACATTCAGTAAGTCTCAAGAGACTACATATACAATACTTGATAAACCAATCTTCTAATCAGAAGAATGATAAAAACCTAATGTGGTGCATATATGCATTTAGGTATGGAGGAAGAAGCTGCCGAAGCATACGACATAGCGGCGATAAAATTCCGTGGCTTAAATGCAGTCACCAACTTCGAAACCGTTACGACGTGAAGAGCATTCTCGAAAGCACTACCCTTCCAATCGGCGGTGGAGCAGCTAAACGTTTAAAGGAAGCTCAAGCAGTTGAATCATCGCGCAAAAGGGAATTAGAGATGCTGGCATTAGGCTGCTCCTCCTCATCAACTTTTCAGTATAACAATCTTCCATCCTCGATCTGTAGACTGAGTAGTACTCTTGGTTCAACTACACCAACCTCCTTGTACCCTCTCATGCACCACCATCAGTACTTTGAGCCTACTAACAGCGTGCAATTACTCAGCCACCAAAACTCCGACACGTTTTCGCATCAGGATGCAAGTGTTGACTCATCATACATACAAGCACAGCTGCAGTTACAGCAACAAGGAGTGCAAGCACAAAGTCTATACAACAGCTATCTTCATAGTCATGCAGCAGCATTGAGTTTTGATCATCAAAACAATGGCCGTATCGGTTATAACTTGGAGAACAATAATGGAGGTCTAGGGATGGTGAAGGTGGATTATGATCAAATGGTATCACAAGACGGCGGTGAGGAGTATGGTGGAGGATCGGAGTGGAGTAGTGAGGCAGCAGGGACTACTAATTCCGGCAACAATGGCGGTAATGTTTTTTCAATGTGGAATGAATGATCCATTAGTTAAATCTCATCTGACAAATGAGTAGACAACCATGCTTTCTTAATTAAGATTTTATAATCATGTTTTATGTTAATCAATGTCCTTAATCACATGTTCTGTCTTCTGTGTGTATTTGTATCAATCATTATGGTATGTATCTTTTTTGGTAATTTTCTTGGCGGAGATTTGCCATATTCTCACTTCTGTTAACGGTGTTTTTTAAATTCATTTTTTTGGTCCTGCCGTACACTTCCGTACACAATATATTAGCTCTTTCGGTCCCTAAAATCTGTACGGCAGAGACCTAAAAAATGAATTTCAAAAACACAGGTACCAGAAGTGAGAATACGACAAACCTCAGGTACCACCAAAAAAATTACCCATCTTTTTTTATCCGATCTTCTCTCACAATGTAATTCAATTATCGTTCCGAATATACTACAAGTTTTTATGTCGGTGGCTTGATATCACTAATTAGAGTTGACAAAATAATCCGTTTAGGTAAATGAATTAGTAAAATTTATTAAGAATTTAGGATACTTTAAGCTAATTCGTTTAATCTGTTGGGTTAAATGGTCAAATTCATTTAATCTGTTTATACTAAATTGTCTAAATGAATTGGATCATTTAATCCACAATCCATTTAAATCCATCCATAATCCAATCAATTCATCCATTTTGACACCTCTTTCACCAATCATAATCAGATTGGAGAAAATATATTAAATGTTGAAAATTAATGGGACATATGAAACTAAATAAAATAAATACAAACGCATATTCATATAGCCACCATAATGGACAACTTTTATCCATTTATGATTAATCTCACAAAAGATTAACAAGCTTTAAGCGGCTTGCCGCACAAGCAGTCGTTAAACAAAAACGACGACGCTTCAAGATGATCAAACGGCGAACCATCCGGAATCTTCCCACAAAGATGATTATGACTCAAATCCAAATGCCCGATAAACGTCGCTTCCGATAACGTCTTTGGAATCGAACCGTTCAAATTATTATGACTCAAATCCAAAACCGTGAAATACGATCGCGGTCCGAACGTGTCTGGAATCTCCCCGCGGATCGCGTTATGGCTCAGATTCAGTTGACTCATCGACGAAGTCAAAATGCTCTGCGGTAAGCTTCCGGTGAGTTTATTGTTGTCTAGATTCAGTGTCGCCAGCACCGGCATTTTGTGAAAGATGTCCGGCAGTTGACCGGAGATTTGATTTTCAGAAACGTCAAGATCTGCCAGTCGGTAGATCGTTGAAATTGAGATCGGGATCTGACCGGTGAGTTGATTTTTGGAGAAGAGCGCTCGGCTTAGCATCGTTAATTTACCGATCTGACGAGGTATGTGGCCTGTGAGTTTATTGTTGCGTAGATCTAGATGCATTAAGCGAGATAGATTTGTGATTGATTCCGGAATATTGCCGGAGATTTGGTTATCGGCGATGTTGAGGACAGTGAGGCGGCGGAGGTGGCCGATGGTCGGAGGAATATGACCGGAGAGTTTGTTGCCGATTAGGTCTAGGATACGGAGGTAAGGGAGTTTGGTGATGCAGTTTGGGATTGGGCCTGAGATTCCTTTCCAGTCAGCGATGGTCAAACTTGAGAGACGGTAGAGTTTGCATAAGGCTGGTGAGATGTGGCCGTTCATGTATCCGGTACGTTTGGCTCGTTCAAAGATTGGATCTTCTGATTCGCCTCGTAGGTTTATATCTGCGACGCGATGAGTTATAGCGTCACAGCTTACTCCGTACCAATGGTGGCAGCAGTCTGGTCCTGTCCATGAGTTGAAAATGCCTAAACGTGGCTCGTTTAGAGCTGATTTGAATGCTATTAGGGCCGCCCTGTCACCTGGTGGACATGCGTCGACGCCTTCTTTGGCAACGAAAAGTAGCGTTAGTGTTAGTATCAGAACAAAACCTGAACACTCCATACTGTTTTCTAGCTGCAATATTTCTTCAGTGCAGCATTAATGGTGTTCTTATAGAGTGAAGCCTTTAAGGTTATGTTTTTTGCGGAGGACGATTTTGCCCCTGGGGATATTTGAAAGATTTAACAGTGGCGGTCAGTTGAGATTTGGGAATGAGATGCATGTGCGTGGGAAAAGGAACAGAGGGACGAGTCACGGAGATGTGGGATTGGATGGATTATAGTAATTAGGGTTGATAGTGATGAAAGAAAAACACATGGTTATGTATGTTGAAGGACGACACTGTGTTAGTTGGATGTCTGAGCATTATTAAGGTCGTGTGAATGGATATGCGCGCACAACATGTTAAGAGATGCTTCAGTCGAAATGACCAGCTTCAAAATCAAAAGCTGGAGATAATCGACAATCTGATTAATGATGGTGGTTGGGTTACTACTTAGATAAGATCATAGTAAGGCTAGTGGTGGCGAAGAGAGGTTTTGTCCTGATCCTGATCTGAATTCTGAAAAAGGGGGTCATGCTAACTTGAAGGGATGTGGCCTTGTGTCTATTATTTTGATTCTTCTGATGGATCTGCTTAAATTTTTGTCTGCTACCCATATGGGTCGTTCTGACCTCCAGTCCCTACAATATTCAATTCATCATGCCATTGCCAGTATCAAAATTTTCAAATCAACCCTCGAACCTATCATCATGATTCATGCATCATGTGCGAGTTTTTAATACCAATATCTACGTATAACGTAGGTCCAGCAAGAACATGGTCTGGCGTATCCTCCTCGTGCGTTGTTTGTTGGCCTAGTTCAACCGGACACCGCATCATTCATGAGTAATCAGAAAATAACGTACTTTATGTGATATCAGGTTTAATGTATGTCTGCTCGAATCGCAACTTCAGGAACAAGTAACTAACTAACACCATACCTTATTCTCAGTCAACTGTACAATAGATTAGTTCATAATGAAAGTGGAGTGAAGTGTTCGTCGGCTGACTGAGGGACAAGAACACTTCGGAAGCCAAGGTTGCATTTGGGCAAAGATGCGATAAGGTTTGGTTCAAACCTCAAAGCCATTGGCACGTGCATGCGCGAGAAACATGGCCATTATTTGGGACGGTTCGTTACCCCATTCTCACGTGACTCAAAAGGTTTTGCTTTGACTGGGCTTGGGATGAGTCTCACATTGGGCTGATTTTAAAATGGGCTCCATCTGTTCTTACAATGCGAGCTTAAGTTTGAAGCAGCAAAACAAAGATCTGAATCCGATAGTATGCTAGCATGAAACGGTGCCGTTCGATAGATCAAAGCGTTGCGTTGGATCCAAAATTGCGACGTTGATCTGTTCCCAGCGGTACAGATCGGAAAGCGTCGACGAGGAGAATGACGAGCACGCGACCGCAGGGAACCTTCGTGAAGACGCAATACATTCCGAGACTAGCCGAGATTTCTGATCTCTTTGTACTTAAAGCGATTTGGAGTAGCACTCAGGTATACTATAAACACTCAGCCCTACTATCCTCACATCCATCCAATTTTAAGATCCGATGTAAAATCGAATGTGTGTTATTATTGCGTAGGAGTCGGCTCAAGCGGCTTTTGAACTCGCACGTAGCCACTTTCCTCAAGTAGAATGCAAGTGGGGAGACTACGGTTTGAATGACATTATTTCTGATAGTGATATACTTGGTGTTGCTGTTGTGCTTGCTGGACAGGCTCAGGTTTCCTCTTCTACTTTTCTTGTTTTTTTGCTTAATCTGTTCCAAAATGTATTTGAATAATGTGTGAGTCAATGTGTATCTTTTTAGCTGGATGCGTGTTATGTTAGTTTATTAGGATCAGTTGAAAGTTCTCTATCTTTGTTCTGTAGTATATGGTTGTTATCTTATTGGATTAACTTGTTTACGTGGATTACTCACTGACGTTGTTGAAAGAAGGGAAGCATGTCCTTCAAGGTTACTCTCAGTGTTTGCATCATTTTATTTGCACTTTCTTTAAATGTTAGGAGGTAGGATTTCATGATTGAGGTATGCTGTTGGGTGTATATTGTCATGATTTAATCTTAATGCTAGCGGGGGACTGGTAGACATTTAAATCTGAACCTTTACTTATTTGTTATCTGTGCCTGGACTAAAATTTCAATACTTGCTTGTGATGAATGTTCTATCGGAAAAGGGATGACCTGAAGAAAAGCCGGCAGGGTCATGGAAGTTTAATATTTTCAAATGAGGGACCTTGTTCAGTAGTGTGCTTGTTTAACATGGTATTGCTGATAAGTCTCTTGTAAGAATTCTTAATCCTGATTTGTTCATATACTTTTTTATGTAACACGCTGCATATTTGTAGTACTAATACTTACGCGAACTTTAGGTTGATAATGTTGTTATGTTATTAGTCCCTAATTTAAATATTAACTTTCACCATATCGTGTTAGGTAGTCCTTCTGTGATCAAGTATTATTAGTCATGATTCTCTACTGAATCTTTTTTTCATGGGAGTGTTATAAAATGTTACAGCTATCACGCAGTTGGAGAATGCTCTTTCGCAATATAATTCTATCTTTGCAGGCAGTTGCTGAAAATTATCGTTATGAACCAGTTTTCTTGGAGGTATGACTAAACATGTTTGGGGCTCTTATGAACTGTGCATATCATGTTTTCTCTAATGCTGGACCCTGATTATCTAACAGAGCAAGAAGTTAATGCCGTGTATTGGGGAAATGATGAGTGTACAAGTGATAGTGGAAGGATCAATGAACAGCTCAAACCCATATTTTACAAGCTCTTGGAGGCGCAATTTTTCTGTGAGTTTCATTATTTTCCAACGTCGTTGAAGGAAAGGGAAGAATCGATCTACTTTATAGGATCGGTAGACACTAAAATGTTTTCGTACGGACAGTACACTGTGGTTGCCTTGTTAACTTTTCTCTAAAAGATTAGGGCTGAGCTTTTTCATTAACATTGTGTGGCAACCAGAACTTTGTTTGCTCTTTGTGATATTTTTTTTTACTTGAATTTCACCCTCTATTATGAAGTTATATAAACGCACTATCTATCCTGAATCTATATTTTACAATTGGATTTTTCAGGGTGGTTTTATTCTTGATATGGGGGTACAAATACCCAGTGTGAATAAATACCCAGACCCAGATATTCTTCGTGATCTCGAACCTGCAATACCAGCCGCCCTCAGCGTTGTCAGCGATAAATCCACATTGGATCAACTAATGAGTTTCTTCCCATTGTAGCGCCTGCGGAAGTGCTTTTCGGGGTGGTGCAGGTGGGAAGAATTGGTGTCTGATCGGCCATTTAAGGTTTTTGAGAATGTGTCGGAGAAAATGTTGACGAGAGGACAGAAATCGGGCGTTGAATTGATTGAAAATCTTGACACGAGATCTTGGCCGCGGGAATCCAGTCAGTTGAAAGATTGTTGAAAAGAAGAGACTAGCAGAAGAGAGGTTGTTAGTAACCGACTGCCTCCCGCCATAAAAGGTATGTCCTGCAATGCCCAGGTTTTCCAAAATTACACATTAGGCCCAGTAGTAGCACAATAGAACACATGATCTAAAAAGTTTTTTTATAAACTTTTAAAAAGGAATTTAGTTTAGTTCAATTTAATTTTTAGGGTTAATTGTTTGTAATTAAACTAAGGGTAGAGATCAGGTAAAAAATGTCTAAATATAAAAAGTATAAAGAGATCATAACCATAGATGTATCTTCTAATCAA
>JAWWMW010000799.1:139074-150181 GCA_035048345.1 Echeveria elegans
GAGTTGTCTTCATGCTCCTTCAAAGTTCTTGATCTTCAGCAATATCTATAGACTCACCTATAGCTTGAACTTTGAGAATAAAACTTCTACATACTCTATGATTTACTCCCCCTTACTAACTTCTCCCCCTTTTTGACAAAATGCGACAAGGAAACTAAACACTGAACTAACAACTGACTGATACTAGTACTTATAAATTTGTACATAGTACCTTACAAACCTTCAAACTCAGCAACAGATATGAAGTTAGCGTTGCCTATAGAGTTGAAGGTCGTTCTTCAACTTAGTTCACTATGCATAAACCCAGAGCTAGTCTGAGTTCTTCAAACTGGTTTCCATTGAGGGCTTTAGTAAATATGTCTGCTAGTTGTTTCTCTGTGGTTACATACTCAAGAGTGATGATCTTCTTTTCTACCAGTTCTCTTATGAAATGATGTCTGATGTCGATGTGTTTCGTTCTTGAATGTTGAACTGGATTCTTTGAAATGTTGATAGCACTCTGGTTGTCACAGTATAAGACCATATTCCCTTGCTTGATGCCATACTCGTTCAGCATTTGCTTCATCCAGATCATTTGCGCACAACTGTTTCCGGCAGCTATATATTCAGCTTCTGCTGTAGATAGGGAAATGCTAGATTGTTTCTTACTGAACCAAGATACCAGATTGTTGCCTAAGAAGAAACATCCTCCTGAAGTTGACTTTCTATCTTCAATATTTCCTGCCCAATCAGCATCACTAAAGCCAACTAGCTGTCCACTTGTATCTCTTGAGTACCATAATCCGTAGTCACTGGTGCCTTTTATGTAGCGAATGATTCTTTTGACACAGGATAAGTGACTTTCTTTAGGATTGGCTTGAAACCTTGCGCACACTCCTACCGCATAGCTGATGTCTGGTCGGCTCGCAGTTAGGTATAGAAGACTGCCGATCATACTTCTGTAGAGTGTGGGATCAACATCAGTTCCAGCTTCATCTTTAGATAGTTTTGTAGCTGTAGCTGCAGGTGTGCGTTTGTATGATGCTGCTTCGAGACCAAACTTCTTTATCATATTCTGTGCGTATTTGCTCTGGGAAATGAAGATCCCATCGGGTTTCTGCTTGATTTGTAATCCCAGAAAATATGTCATTTCTCCAACCATGCTCATCTGGAACTCATTCTTCATTTGTTCCACCAGTTTGTCTGAGAATGTCTTCGAGCTTGATCCAAACACAATATCATCCACGTATATCTGAACTATGATGAAGTCGGTCTTGGTGGGTAGACCTATAAGTGCACCTGGAGTTAACTTCTATCACACGATAGAATATCAGAGATGGCAGAACAGATGACACGCAAGTAAATATTTCTGCTATAAAAGCATGGTGATTTTTAATAGAGAATTTCGTCGAGTTGAGATTGTCGAATATTAATTTTGTGGATTGTGCACTATTTTCAGGCATTTGGGAAGGCATGGCAGCAAGCTTGTTCGTGCGGTAATGCATCAGTTTTTATGGTTCCTAGAGACGGAATTTTTCTTCTTAAGCCGATCACATTTCAGGGACCTTGTAAAAACTCTCTGGCAATAAAGGTAAATAATTTACTTACCTCGTCCAAGAAAGCTCCATTTGACCTTTGGTGAACAAACCGATGTGTTTACACCAGATAACGGGAACCATCACTGCCTCCAAGAATCCCGGTGACTATGAAAAGGACAGACGATACTGGCTATTGTTCGATAATTTGAACAATGTGAATGTCAATGGTGGTGGAACCATCGACGGAAATGGTGCAAATTGGTGGAGAAACCCCTGCAAAATTAACCCCTCCAAAGTAAAGACAATATATATGTTGACTACTTTTGTCACATCTTTTTCCGTTCTGTTTTTGCAATTATTATTGACTTCTCTTCTTCTTTGTCTTTTTTCCCCCCCGCAGCCATGCACGAAGGCGCCAACGGTAACTACTTTTCCTACTAGTTATTTTTGAAGCCCATTTTTATTCTTAATTTTTAAAAAAAATATCAAAACCAGGTTATGCTGACGATATCTTTACTTACCCGTATTCTACGCAGGCTGTGACATTCAATGAGTGCAAAAATGTGAATGTTGAGAATCTATCGATCCAAAATGCGCAGCAAATGCATCTCACATTCATGAAATGTACTAATGTAGTTGCATCGAATCTCATGGTAACTTCCCCGGGGAACAGTCCAAACACGGATGGAATTCACGTCTCAGAAACACAAACTATAAGTATTTCGAACAGCGTCATTAAAACAGGTAAACAAACATACACTATTAAATTACGAAAATGCTTCAAAGATTACTTATCGACAAATTTCTTTCATTGGCAGGTGATGATTGTATCTCAGTAGTAAGCGGATCAAGCAGTGTAAAGGCCACGGACATTACCTGCGGACCAGGTCACGGAATCAGGTATAATAATAATATGCTGATCAACTAACCCTATCCAACATTATATATTTTGTGACAGTTTTGGTTGTTTATCCAACTTTCAGTAGTAATTTAATAGAACTTATTACTTCATGTTATAAAATATAATAAAAACTGAATCCTTTTTAACTACGTGTGTTATGAATCGTTACAGTATAGGAAGTTTGGGAGCAGATAATTCTGAGGCTCATGTTTCCGATATGATCGTGAACAGAGCGACGATTTCTAACACGATGAATGGTGTGAGAATCAAAACATGGCAGGTAAGATATAGAAACAATTAAAGAAAGACGCGCCAGTACAAGTAGAAAATAAGTACTTAAGCCGTATCATTTGCGGATGCAGGGAGGATCAGGGTGTTGGGTTTTAACCCTCTGAAAGGAATGGAGAAACTGTTTTATGATATTTTATTTCACACTTATCTTTTACACATGCTACTGGCCCTTTTAAAACAAACTAACAGACACAAACCTACTAACAGTTGCACCCAAATTCTACTAACAGACACGACTCTTTTCATACGAAAATATTCAACTAATGGTACATACGCATGGACACATACAACACACATACACATGAATAATACTTGTCTAGATTAAATGCTACATCCTCAATGGATGATAAATATCAACTCATCAAACAAAACGACTAACACTAGTAAATGTTGTTCCAGCCAACCAGGCACTCATGCAGCATCCGCATTAACCTTCAAATAACCCACAACAGGAGGATACAAATCAAAAGAGGCTGCCTGACTGGAAAGAAGAAACATATTAGCCACAACTTGCTGCCGAGTAAAGATGATTGCAAGCTTTTATGAAGCATACACAACATCCAAGCAATATTTTCCATGTCAAACTCGATTCTTGTTATACAATAGATACCGTGTTGATCTTGTGGTGCTCAAGTTTGAAGCGGCTGGTGTCGAAGCTGTTGGTGATCAAGCACCGGGAATTGGTGTTGGAGCTGGTTCTGGTTCTGGTTTGAACCAGGGATGTTTGCTTCAAAAAGAAGTTAGGTGATTGAATTCCTGAGTGTTGAAGAAATGCACTTGAAGAATTGAATTGTCTCATATCGCCAAAATGCAAAAAGAATGTTTAGTATATAATGACTTACATGGCTTTTGAGTTGAATGATGGTGGTAACCGTAATATGCCTGAATTGTAACAGGTGCAAATTAATTGGTAAGGAAGTCTCAATGGGTATACTTAGCAAGGAAATCAGAGTAATTTGGTAATTGTTAAACGGTTATACGCGAGTTGTTGAGGTTGGATTCAAGTCGGACAACACTTCCGGAAGAATCAAGATAAAAACGCTTGTGTTGTGTGTGTCGATATTTTTTTGGCCGTTCTCTTTCGATTGCTTAAGCGTTCCTTGTTTACTGTTGATACGACAACTCGCATACCACATGTAGCAACCAAAATTTTACTAAACAATGGGTTTTGGAAGGTAATGGTAACACGCATTTTGTACCATGCCAAGGCCACGCCATAGAGAAAAAAAATAAGTGCATCCATACACACTTACAACGTTCATTAACACCAGGATGGAGTGACTGAGCCCGGATTCAAATGAGTTGAAAATTCAGTAGTTGAAACTTACTCCCTCAAAGGTTGTTTGAGACATTATTGAATATAAGATTCTGCTACCTAAAATTGAGTATTAGTAGTAGTAGTAGTAGTACTTTTTTTTTTCTTTCAGTTTCTTGGTGTATATAATTATGTATTTGGTCAGTTGAACTCTTCTTAAAGCAAGTCAGTTTTTTAGCTCTAAATCCATTTTGTCTGACATTAGGACTGACAGCAATCCCTTTTATTTTGTTAGAAGAAAACACGAGGTTCCTATTAAAATTGATTATGTGCTGTTTTTCATGTCGGTAGTCGGTAGAGAAGAAGAAAAATGTGGTTTGGAAAATCGGACATGAAGCTGCGGCTGCCTTGGAGTTGGAGTTGGTGAAAACGTTGAATCGTGCAAGTGACGATCTTGGGACGTGTATATCCCTGGCCCACATTACCTACCGCAGTTGGTGGCTGATGAGCTGTCGTTTTGCATACTCCAACTTTTATTATATAGGAAAAACCAGTTTAGCATCTCCAATTCTAAACAAATGTTGTCTGCATAAATATCCACTCGCACTCATCTACGCTCTTCATATTTCAACATCAAATCCAGGGAATAACAAAAATGGCTAGTGTTGGAGCTGAAAGGGCAACTGTTGGATATGCTGCTAGAGACCCATCTGGTCATCTCACACCCTATCACTACACTTTAAGGTAACTTATGCTGTTCTCAATTAGCAGACCGTATTTATGTTACCTTTGCATGTTTGGTGACATTGATTGTATAACATTTTTTGATGTTGTTGGCAGAGAAACAGGGCCAGATGATGTTTTCATCAAGGTGCAATATTGTGGGATCTGCCACTCTGATCTGCATCAAACCAAGAATGATCTCGGCATGTCCAACTACCCCATGGTTCCTGGGTATGCTATCCGTTCTTCATAACCATTTAACCCAATTCATAAAACTGCCAGCTTCAAGTGTCTAAAGATTGCATCATGGGTTTTGCAACAAAAGTTTGATCCTTTGTTATGATGATGGTTGAATTGAAATAGGCATGAAGTGGTGGGAGAGGTTGTGGAGGTGGGATCTGCTGTGACCAAGTTTAGCGTTGGAGACACCGTTGGGGTTGGTTGTTTGGTTGGATGCTGCAACGCTTGCAAACCATGCGAGCTTGAAATTGAGCAGTATTGTAACAAGAGGATTTGGTCTTATAATGATGTGTACAAGGATGGGAAGCCTACACAAGGCGGCTTCGCTAAGTCCATGGTCGTCCACCAGCAGTATGCGAAAAATCATTGATCATCTTCATGACCTTGACCGCTTGTTTTGTTCCATTAGATTGTAATTGTAGTTTTTTTCTGTTTCAGGTTTGTGGTGAGTATTCCTGAAGGAATGGCGCCAGAGCAAGCTGCGCCGCTGCTCTGCGCTGGTGTGACGGTTTATAGTCCATTGAAGCACTTTGATCTGAAAAAAGGTGGACTTAGGGGAGGGATTTTGGGACTAGGAGGAGTCGGCCACATGGGAGTTAAGATTGCCAAAGCAATGGGCCACCACGTTACTGTCATTAGCTCATCTGATAAAAAGCGCGAAGAGGCCATGGCGCATCTAGGCGCAGATGACTACTTGGTCAGCTCAGACGCTGCAAAAATGCAAGAAGCTGCTGATACGCTAGACTATATAATCGACACTGTCCCGGTGAATCATGCACTCGAGCCATACATTTCACTTTTGAAGCTGGACGGAAAGATCATCTTGTTGGGTGTGATCAACACTCCTATGCAGTTCATCACCCCTATGCTCATGCTCGGTCAGATGATACATTAAAAACTCAATCCATTTAACGATTTTGATGAACTGTTTTTGGGTCCGGTGTGTGACATTTATAATTTTGATTCAGGGAGGAAGATGATAACAGGAAGCTTCATAGGAAGCATCAAGGAGACTGAGGAGGTATTGGAGTTCTGTAAGGAGAAGGGCTTGAGCTCCACCATTGAGATGATCAAGCTGGACTACATCAACACGGCGCTAGAGCGGCTCGAGAAGAACGATGTGCGTTACAGGTTCGTTGTGGACGTTGCGGGAAGCAAGTTTGAAGAGTGACAAAAGAAGAAACCAAAATGAGTCAAATTTGATTTGCTTCTTAGTTTCCACAAAGCTTTCATGTCCTTGTGATCAGCACTAATAAATACAACAATTATTTACTAAGTATCCGACGATTGATTTGAGGCTTTGGGTGCAACTGCAGATATATGGTAACAGAAATAACCAATTCCTTATGTGTACGAGTGTGGTTTTATGTGAAATTCCTTCCCTTGAACTTGTTGATAGACTATTTCTACTTTAACAGATAGTTGTGTGTAAATTGGACGTGTACTTGGTGCACTCAGTTAGACTGTGTAAATGGACGAGGTGACATAATTTTGTACACACATTTCGCTGAAACGGAATGACTTTCAGTTGGGTCTTAAGATCTCAAAAAAGTTGAATGATCGGCGATAAATATTTAATATTTTAAATTATTTTAAAAATGTAATAAGACTTAAAATTATTTAGAAGCTTAAGACGCATTCACTATTTTATCAAAATTATTTTTAAAAATAAAAAAATACACAAGTGTAATTAATTAATTTTAAATTTTCTGTTCAGTTCAGTTTAGATCATTTCAATTCAATTTCAGTTTAATTTAAAAGAACGGACTCTAAATCTTATAAAATACAGTAATACAGACCGATTTGAATCGAAGTATACGAAACTTGGATTGACTTTAATTCTGTCTAATCTGTCTTTTTTGGCGCCATCCATACTTTTTGTGCATAATGGTCTATTTAACAAAGACATCAGATTTGAATTGTGATTTTACAAATTTCCTATCTGATAGCACGGATGATATATGGGCACTGCAGAGTGGAATTTATTGTGGTGCAAATGATAACTGTTCCTCATTGATCACTAAAGGAGTGTCTATGCTAAATCAACATCGGAATTGGGTTCTCAATCACATATTCAGAGAAGACATTCTGATTCCAGATTTTCTTGCCCGTAAAGCCAGAGAGGAGCAGTGGAGCTGGGTTCGTCATGATGCAATTCCAATTATTCCGAGTCAATTGACGCAACAGTTGTGCAATAGCTGAATTCTATTCATGTTTAGTTATCCTTTCGCTATTTTGTTGTATTCAGGATTCCAAGTACATTGTTTACTCTGTTTTGGGTTATATACCCATCTATCAATCGAAAAAAATAAAAACTGGATTTACACGAACTGTAATTACTTATATAATTTTATTTTGATAGTGAATTACATCAGGTATATAATTCTAGTACAATATCAATCTTCAAGTACATTTAATTCCAAATTAAGCTCATCTCGCATCATGCTAACTTCTATACCCATCAATCTTCAGTATATATCATCAACTTCAAGAGTGTGGTGTGAACCCTTGACCTTATGGTTCAAAGGAAGAGCTAAAACCACTTGGCCAAGTTAATCTACTTCAAAAAATCATTCATGTAAAATTTTCGGCTTAACCATCTCTAAAGATAATTTTGTAAATTGATAATATATAATTTAGATAAATAAAAATCAATTGTGCTCCATTAGAGAGATGCATATTGATTTTTGACGGGGTTGAAGATATGTATATAATTTATCGAAAAAGCAGTAGAGAACTCGAAAGATTGAGAACAAAATTGTATTTATGGGAATCTAGACCTTCAAAGGGAATCAATCATCGATCAACACAAAACACTAGCTACCACACTTCCTCAAAACTAGGATCTCCATTCCCACATACGTAAGAGAAAGTTCCTATTGTTTCGCTACACGGCATTACATATACACATAACACAATGCTTGCAAACCAAATGAAAGGCAGCCGCCCATTCAGATTTCAAGTGGCACAACTTAGTTTCTCATTATACTATTATTTAACAGAATGAACTCTTTGCCACATTTTTTTAGTTATATTATCAATGTCACTGGTGTACGTGCATGCATTATAAACCATGTTACGTTCAGTATACGAGCCAATCATGTGCCCAAGATATTAGTTTATTATATATTTAGATGATGAGAAGACTTTTTGAGAACCGTAAGGTAAGCTGCTTTTTGGCACATAAAAACGTAGAAAGTCAATTTAAGATCGATGATCAGTTGATCATATTATTATAGATATTTATTTATTCATTTATGTACCATAGCGTCATGAAGCTCTGGATATGAGTGCGTCCATGTTGTCAAACACATGAGCAAGTTTCAGCAGCATGTTACTACCTAAATTCATGTTGAGTGGCACATCAACTATACCTGAAAACAACTGGTTGACCTTAAAACCAACAACATATTTACATTCTACATATATACATGTAGATGTTTCAAAAAGTTATATTTAAATATGACGATCCGCTAATACTTTTACATATATTTACGTACTTTTGTGTACTATAATGTGATGGTAATACATGGTAGAGACGAGGAATATATCATCACATGATAAAACCATATAAAAGGATTTATTTATTTGTATTAATATATTTAAGGTATTTTGATACTGCGGACAATCAGAAAATGATACATATCATCACATTATAAAACCAGCTGCTAAAATAAAATGAACAATCTTTTACATCGATCTCCGCATGCCTCGATGCTCTGAATCTCATAATCGAAATCCTTGGCATTCGGCTTTAGCCTTTGGATTGGAATTTGGGAAGGCTAAACTGAAGAAGAAAAAATTATTGAAAGATAAATCATCTCTGACCATCTATGTTAATTGATGCAAGTGTGATTAAAAAATTAAGCTGCTTTCAAGTTCCAATTCTTACAAGCTTTATTACATTGCTTGAAATGTCAACCATATGCTTGCACATGGCTGCCCTAATTCAATAACATTTTTGGCACACTAAACTTTGGACGTCTGAAAACGATCTGGTTCCGTGGAGGAGACCAATTCTAATACCCTTAGGCCTACCTAATGTGTTAGTAAAGTATTTATTGAACTGAAAACCGCGTTTTAATTCGTAAAGGTTACAGTTTTGATCGCAGAGAATCAAGATCTATGAATTTCAAGATAATAGTTTAGTGCTACTTGACTTTAGATTAATAAAGTTCAATTTGTAATCTCTCTATATAAGTTATATGAAACTAATGAGACACTTAACCGTAACCCTATGATCCAAGCAACATGTAGTTCAGTAGTTCTCTATATGCATGCACACGAAGTTTCATAAACCCTTATATAATCTCACAAACACATCTCATTTTAGAAACTAAAAAAACTCTCACTAGATATCTTTCCTCTCCAAGTCTCCAAAATACAAGAAGCGGAAGAATGGCCTCTACAACTTTCAGACTAGCCGCGATTCTATACTTTACTCTGATAATCCTAATTGTAGCAATGCAAGTGCAATCACTCTCGTACGATCAAGACATCGACGGAGAAGATGAATCAGAGTATTTTCTCGATACTCCATATGTTCAAGAGGGACTAGGAATGCGTCGTTTCTTGGCCAAGGTTGTTAAAATCAAAAAAGGCGCACGGTGTAGCGCAACGAACAATATATGCGATGGTGTGTCTGCAAACAAAGGGACAAGCTTGCTCAACTGTTGCAAGAAGCATTGTAGGAACATTCTTGGAGACAGGAACAACTGTGGGGCATGCGGACGTAAATGTGGATTCGGACAACGTTGTTGTAACAGAAAGTGTACCGACATTCTTCGTAACGAGAATAATTGTGGCAAGTGCGGAAAGATGTGCACGAAAGGTAAAGGATGTGGGTATGGAGTTTGCGGATACGCTTAGATGTTGCTCTAGCTAGTTATCTGGTTGATTTGATGAATCGTATTTATATATTAATTTTGATCGGATCGGCCGGTTGAAGATAGTATACAAGGATGAATCAAGCTGAAAAATGTAGTGAAGTGGAAGCAAGTAAAGGGACAATTAATGGCTTCCATTCTTGCTTCCTTTGCATGACTCTGGATCATTGGAGCATGACCATTCGATATTGTAGTTGGATGTTTGATGTAAATTCATATATACAATAAGAAGAAATAATTATAGTTTTCCATTTTTTGACTTGCACAAAAACATCACTCATATGGAAAATGAAAGAAAGTTCAGAAGTCCTGATATATATAATTCATAATTGGATCAAAGATCGACACTGATTCAAAATAAAAAATATATAAAAGTTTTGCATATAAATCAATATTACTTTGAAATGACTTATCACTTGTAAAAAGAATAGAGCAATTTTTTATGTGTTATTTACAATATTTGATTATTTTTCATTTTTCATTAGCTATTAAAATTTTAAAAGCGAAAAATAATACCAAAAAGGCCAAATACCGTTTCTTATCTGGCCCCAGGGTTGCCTCCGTTTGCTTATCTTGTATCAGGTTCCAAAGGCGGCCTTGAGAATCTTTGGAGAACTTTGCTCTAGTTGCACCATCAATTGAACCAGTACATTATTCATTTGGGTTTGGAGGAGCGACTAGAGCTTGCATGCAGAGTGGAGACGTTTTCCACTCTTTGTTTCTGTTGGGAATTTTTACATGATTAAAAAGGGCAACATGGTCACTGCTTACACAGTGGTCCGACCATGGTTGCTAAATGCTAATACTCTCCATGCTTGCGCTGTTCTTCTTAAACAAAATAAAGAATGGGACTGGCTCATCAACCTCGACACGTCCGATTATCCTCTAGTAACTCAAGATGGTTAGTCAATATATGTCGTAAATTTGAACTTTTATTCCCTAACGCTCCGTTTGGTTGCGGAAAAATAGTGAGGAAAAGAAAAATTAAAGAAAAATAATTTTTCCATGAGAAAGTTGTAAGGAAATTTTGATCTCATTTGATCTATTTTTTCCCTTACAACCAAACACAAATTTTATTTTCACTCAAAAAAAATTTAATTTTTTTTATTTCCTATCATTTTTCTCCCGCAATCAAATGGAGCCTAATACTTTTATTGCAAGAACTTTTTAACGCTTTCATTACATGCAACCTGATTCTTGACTTTTGTAAATCACAATCCAGATCTTCTTCACGCATTTAAGGATTTGAGCAGAAAGTTTAAATTTCATGGAACATAGAAGCAACTTAGGTTGG
>JAWWMW010000804.1:12574-26583 GCA_035048345.1 Echeveria elegans
GGGCCAGGCTTACTTGGGTCATATTAAAATTTCTGCCCTAAATACCCTTCTGTTGTTCTCTTTCCACACATGAAGAATAGAGAATACTTTGAATTATTTCAACGAGTCATTGTGTTATTGATTTGAGATAGGATTTGAATCTTTACAACACATCAGTGGATAGATCGATGAATTATACTGAAAGTTAATTCATCCGATCGAAGATCTAGACCTTCTCACGACTCAATCAATAGTCCAGATCATGAATATAATAATAATATTAAATATATTTTATTATATTATTTTAAAATTATCAAATTAATTTATAAGTATTTTCTTAAGATAATTTATAAAATTAAAATATATTTATGTTTATATATGATGAAAATAATATTATATATATTTGATAATTATAATATTTAATTTTCAAAATGTAACTCATAAAAATATAAATTTGTACATAAAAATATTTATTTATTATTAAATTCAATTAATTGCAAATTTTAATAATTAATACAAATTATGGATAATGATTGCACCTTCGACCGGAATAAGAGAATGACCAACCCATGTGCGCTTGCCCTTACAATGGGAATGGTTTCGTTGAGGCCTTTGCACGCTTAGATGACAGTTTGCGGGACTATTTTCTCCTCTGATATTAACTATTTGCACTTACACGCAGCTAGAGTGTATGCAAATGTGACGCGACAAAGAACACTGCTCTTGCTTTTAAATCAGCTTGAGCTACAAATTTTAGTTTCCAAAAAAGTAAAAGAGGATCCCTACGATATTTTAACAAGAGGTCTTCGTCCTTGATGCTATTCTAGTTCCACATAGGGTCTAATGGAGATATTTATATGGAGGATGATTCTCGGAGGAGATGAGCGAAGTGGATTGTAACTAGTTCAGACGAAGATGTTAGAACTATTCTCTGTCACGTGAATACCGATCCTTTCTGTGACTACCAAGGATGCGAGAGATTTGCAAGCCTCTACTGAATGCTTGGTTGAACAGCATCCGAGTTTGGAATTCTGAAACGAATGGGAACCAAGCCAGGAATGCAACTGGCGTGAACAATACAAGACCCATTATGATCTCGTAGCCTTTTGCTAGCGTCTTTACTGATTCCCAGACTCCGGCTCTCATTACAAGGGGGCGACAGGCTTGAGCGATCTGTAAAGTGTAAATTACATGTCAATGGCTATAATACGACTGGGCTTCTCACGTATTACAAAAGTTGAAGACTGTAATAACATATCGGAAGGTCACTTACAAGAAGCAGGCCCCAACCCGTTGGCATGAATGCAAGAACACAAATTATAATGTCTTTCGGGCTGAGATGGGCGAATTTTATCAATAGCCCCAAGATTGTCACCAATATAGCAAATGCAATGACCTTGATTAAACGGAACATGAGCTGATAGTTCGCACTATACTTCATCTTTCCAGCGGAAATAAACTGCAAAATGTTTATAACACAAATTTTAAAAAGGCAATGCTTATGTTACATGTTTGAATATTTGTTTTACAATTTACAGAAATTCGCATGGCATGCGTAGTGTTGACAATACTGGAAGGAAATCTTACCTTTATCACCATCAATATCAGAAGAATCACACCCCATGACACGCCATAAACCTGCAAAAAGATCAGCACGAACGATGCTATGCAGCTCACTTGATACTGGGAAGAAATATATTAGAAATACAACTTGTCAGTTCTGTAGAAATATTACCTGGACACCTGTGGAGTTCTGTGCCATATGCAATCGATATACAAGTCCATACTGATAAATGAGGAAGCGCAATGCTAATAGTGCTTCTATAATGGTTCCACGTTTTCCAGAATGCTGGAGATGCTCTTGTTCTTCTTCCCACCATGATTCCCAACTTTTTTCTGAGGTTACACCAATACCTCCTCTGTTACTTATCCACTTGTTCCAATCATTCCAATCATCGACAATTTTCTGCCACTCGAAACCCGAGGGATTGAACATGAAGGGAGCAAATAGCCATGTTCCCACCAGGAACCACATTGAAACTGTTATCATAATATAAGCAACCGTACTCCTTGAGGTTGTTCCATAAATTTGATACACGAGAAGCAAAATCATTAGCTCCAAACCCTTCACGAAGTGACTGCGAGAATATAGTCTATAATTTTCAGCAAATTTTGCATGGAACACCACAAATCCACGTCCAGTTGGCCTGTACTTTGCACCTCCATGCAGTAGTGTCCTGCCATAGTAATGAGTCTTTGTGCCAAGTGAAAATGTGAAAAAGACAGGGGCTAGTTGCAACTGCATTAGAATAAAATCACTCAGTGCAGTCCGGAATCCTCTTTCCAAACCGATTTCCATCAGCATAGGTAACGCCATCAAGAATCCAATTTGAACAAATGACTGAGAAGCAAGAGCCAATTGAAGAGCCTTGTTGTCTTGAAAAGCTCGCTGCTGACTTAATGCCTCTTCAAACCCACTGAGAACCAGATAGACACGGCCATAAAGGAATACATAAACAATCAAGACTGTAATCTGTTTAACAAAAAGAATGAAAGTTACGGTTATTCTCGAGTCAAACTTCTATAAGAAAAATGTTGGTTAAAATATGAAACTTACTAGGGTGCTAAAGTAGAAACCAATAGTGGTAAAATAACAAGACATCATACGGAAGAAGTCAAAGCGATGGCCAAGACGGTATATGTCTCGACTCAATGTCTGTTCTCCATTGCCGTTGGCAATTTTAGCCTCAAACATAGATATCTGATTAAGGCCGACATCTCTCCCTTTCCCAACTTGTATGTACTCGTGATGAGTTACATTGCCTTCCCGAAGAGTAGAGTTAAATCCTGAATTATAAAATAAATTGCTTCTGTAAAGCAAGTTGTACGTATAAACTAATTGGATGAAACTTATACAAACGTACCCGCAAAAATATCCTCACTCAAATTGATAACCTTAGACGCCTTACTGACTCCACCACGTGAGATGTGAAACAGCCTGTCGAATACATCTGGGTGACCATAATGGAACCGAACCCTGAAAATAGATGATAACATTTATCACATCATGTTAACACACCTTTTAAATTGTCAACGTCTATATTAGGCTACACAGTTGTACATGAACGGAACTTAGTATCTTACTTCAGTGGATTAGCCAACACTCTCTGACCAATAGTCACAAAACTTGTCTCTTGATTCGACATGAACCAAGCAAGTGATGAAACACTGCACAAAAATCAAAACCCGCATGAGCATTGATAACATAATTAATTAGATTTCTTAGTAGTGATACGACCTTCCAGTGAAGATGTGCTCCCTTAATCCAAGAATTGTTGGGTGCCGCACGCCATCCTCCTTTGTCAAGAATTCTTGAAGCAAATTTCTCATCTTAAATGCTTCTTCCATGTAATTATCCTATTGGATCATTTAATGCAAAAGAAAATCAGCCAAGAGAATGTAGTCAAATGAGAAACTAACTTGGTGAACTTAATGTATTACCTGATTCATATCAATAGCTTGCAAGCCCTCTCCTCGAGTGAATATGATGGCATGATTTTGATTTTCGGGCTTCCCTTCTCCCAGTATAGCAGGTCCCGGAAGTTTGATGCGATAGATTACCTGAAATATGTATCAAAATCAATGCCACAGCTGTTGTCAAAGAATCACAGTGGCATGAGGATCAAGCAAGACTAGCTGAATTATTATTTATTAGATTAACAACAACAAGAATCAGTCTTAAAATTCCAAACATTAGCTTACCCAATAAGCTACACACAGTACCGGACATTCAGTCGTAAATCAAACATCAAGAGTTAACCAATACTATAATTCTACAATATTTACTCCGTACATATGAGATTGTATTCTTGAAAGTCCGCCACATACATAGACCAAAAATAGGGTATCATATTACCTGATCCAAATTTTGGACTGGCTCTGAAGAATCGATAGACGTTGGCAAAGCAGCTTTCACCAGTGTAGAATAATAAATTTTATCGATCTTTTTGGTTTTATCCTTGCTAGGTTGTTCAACTTCATCAATGTATGCAACTCGAAGAGATGGATATCTGTAAATTGCAGATTGTGGTAGATGTATGCACAGTTATTCAAATTGTACACCATTAGCATGTGCACATAAAGTGAAACTTACATGATCATGAGTCTCAAAATATCTGATGCTCGAGCATCACCAGATCTCTTATGAATACCATATTGCTGACAAGATACCACATAAGTAAACTTCATATCTGCTAAAGCTTGACATTGTCCCCACAGTGACCTTTCTTTTTTAGAACTACTTCCAGTATCTAACTCCATTGCTTTGTAGCCTTCCATTAAATCTGTGAAAGAGATAGGATGGACGAGAAATCAACTAACTGGACAAGATAATTACCATTTACCAGTGAATATTTTTGTACAATAAGAATTTACATCTCTCAAAAGACAAGATAACCTACCTTCATCGTTAGCCATATCAAGGAATGCCTGAAGTTCCAATGCTTTCCGGTAGTACATCATCCCTCTAACTTTAATCCATGTAGATAAATTAATCGAACATATCTCATGAATTTATGCTACAGACCTATGCAAATTGCAAACTACTTGCCACATTACCAGTTTTTGTAAGAGTCTGGCCTCTGTAAGACGCCCAAAGGCGAAGCTCCTCTTCCAATTCACTGAAACCTTTTAGCTCGTACTCGTGATTGCATTTAACTCTCTCGAGAAAATTCCTCCATTCGTCTGTACATCACCAAAAACAGAAAGAAGAGCATTATAACTGCAACTGTATACATCACACAACGAAATCTATGACGATACGGGTTCAATGAGAGTTTGGCAAAGAGAACAAACCAGGAAAGATTTTTTGTAAGTAGAAGACGATGGAGACTCCGTCCTCATTTGGCTCTTCTAACTCCCTCAATGAAAACAGAACCTCTTCTGTGTAATATGGAGTTAACACTCTGCAAAAGCATAGAGATAAACACTCAGAGGAAAGAAATAAAAATGCTACTTCTATCACTGACAATAGTTGCAAATGATAAAAATGCGGACGTGTCGAAAAAATTACGAACGACCAACCTTAAATGTGCACAGAAACTATAATCCTAGAACTCCTGATTAATAATATAAAAAAAATAATAGCTAGCAAAGACCAGAGCGAAAGTTCCATTTGAATAATATTGAAGGCTTTGTTAAGGCGTGTGACTATTGTCGGGCACACTAATCAAATTTGATTAATAATGCGACGAAGACAACCTGCCACACAGCTAAAATGATTAATAAAAAATATGCGACTTACGAGAAAGAAAGCATATTGCGAACTTTTGGTGCTTTAGGCATATCCATAAATAGTGAGTTTGAAAAGAAAGAAATGCGCCTTCTGGCTTCCAAGTTCGATGGAACATCCATGGCTGATTCTTTCACAGTAAGCAGCAAATAAAGACGCTTAATCTGCATGAACGAGATTATGCTGAAACTAGAGTTTCTTATCTTAAATCACACAAAAAAAATTAAGCTAACAAGGAAAAGAACCTTTTCTTTCCATGCTTCAGTCATTCTTTCGACTGGAAACTTAATTGCTCCAGACGAAGCAAACAATTGATACTGTTGATCAAGAGGAGTGAGTCCTTCAGATCCAGGTCCACCGTGAATGGAGTCCACCAAACTGCAAACACAGGCACACACAACAAAATAAACTTAAATAGAAGAGTGATCAATTTATATAATAATAATAATAATAGCAAGCCCACCTCGATATGTTGTCCTCCATCATTATGTCTCTAGTAAATACCTCCAGCATGTCTTGAAAAAGAATTACGACTTGATCTCTGTCTTCTTTTTTATTTTCCAACTGAAAATCCAATAACGATGTTATTTCACAGCATTTAGAACTCATTGGCATCAATGTAACTTACAAGAATAATCCATCCTACCAAACATATGATTAGCTTGACGAAGTGCTCATATACATTAGGCAGAGCACTCAGTCGGAATTCACTTATAAGAGTTCCCTGTCTTATATGGTCATCCACCTCATCAAATATCAAGTCAATAACACTGTAAAGACCAGAAAGTGAAGTACTTCAGTTAACAGCTCAGACTAACTACCGTTACAAAGAAGCAAGATACAATATCACCTAAACAGCTGATTTCAATTGCTAGCAAATTATATAAACTTGACCATCACTTACTGTTTTTCACGTTGACCTCCAACCAAAAACTTGATGATATTTTTGAATGAGGCATATGACTCACGAACAGCACAAGACATGTAAGTATCATTCACAATTCTTTTCATCAGTTCAGAATCTTTACCATAGCTTGCTTTGGCCATATCTAATGCGATTGGGATCTGCATAAAATAGAATGATATGTTAGTTAAGCTAATTCTAACGCCATATTTAAAATTTATTTTCACAATTACAAATCATTAGAACCTTATTGGCTAGCAAAAACGGAGGCCACTGTATAAGACCCAGATCCTGGTCTGCCCAGTATGGAACAAGCAGCAAATCCATTTCCCTAAGTGGCATAAGAGAATCACTTACCAAATCATGATATAACTAAATTATTTCAAATTGCAACTTGGGAAAAGTAATACCGGTCACTTATGAGATCTTCCTCCCTAAAACTACTCACTATATTGTTCCACAATTGAGCAAATTGTGCCGCCTCTTTCTCGCTGCTTGATGAAGTCTGCAATCAGTATACAATTTAAAATCTTGAAAGATCAAGTTGTACTTTTGATTCAGATCTCAGTTGCTCATGCTTCTCCATACATAACTAGAAGCACTTAAAACGGATAAAAATGACCTCATCGAATTTTCTATAGAAAAAGGATTTGAGTCCGTTTTGCTTCGCAACTTTCACACGCGCATCTGGAATTAATTTAGCATTGAATGCAGCAGGCAAAGATTGAAATCTGGACCTCAACATCTCCAATGTTCGGATCTGACAGTATTGTAAAACATGGCTAAACAATCACATTTTGATTTTAAAGTAGTGACCGCAATATATTTTTCAGTAAATATGCACCAAGTAAATTTAAGGCTCAAACCACCATGGGCGGCTCTCTTATCCCTAACTGCTGCATGTGGTGTTAGTATGATACAGCAATATAAAGTGCTCAATTATAACTTTTGACATTGGGAAGAAGAAATCAGGCATGACACGAGCTATAATCCATTCGTTAGTCAGCTAGGAAGTAAATTGCCAAATTGAAATCTATAATATGAAGCAGACATACATAGCACCTCACTTTATCCACTAACCTCTCCAAGACGACTCATTGCTCCATAAAAACCGCCAACTAGAGTAGAGAATATGGCATACCATATCTGGGTATCCATAAAATACACCTGCAACGTCATTATGTGATACGTCAAGCAATATTCTGGCACAAAAATACACTTTTCTTGCACACTTCGTAGAAACATTCTTACAAGAATGATTGGAGCCCATAAGGCAATAACGACTCCTATGTTGTTCTTTGCTGCAAGAAAGCACATCGCACAACATTAAATTAGAATATGTCGGAGGTTATGAAACTCAATAATGTCAAGCATTCGAGGAATAGTTATACATCGTGATAACTTTAGAAACTTAGAATATATTTGAGGCTATGAAACTCAATAATTTCAAGCATATGGGAAATAGTTATATGCCAGATAAGTTATTTGAGATAACTTAAGAAGCATGTCCAATTTCAATGACAAAAAATTACAGTTAATTTATTTTGTCAAACACCTGAAACTTCAAATTCAAGATACCTTGAGGGAAAAACTCATGCCACCTAAAGGCAGCGACATGGATATTCATAACGTCTTTTGTTGGTTGCACTAGTGGCCTTATCTGATGTAAACAAAAATAAAACGATCAGATCTACAACTGTGAAAGGATCAAAAATGAAAAACTTTTCTAGTTATAATCATCTCGAAAAGCATATAAATACAACAAAGTGGATCACCGAAATCTTCATCATATATTACTCTACGTAGCAGCTATGGGCAACATCATATCCTTGCTTTGATGTAAAATTATTTGAATAGCTCTTATCAACTAAGTAACAATTATATACAACAGAATGGTGTACCTCAACAAAGTAACTGAATGCAAGCTTTGTGGTTATGAGAAGAACCCAAAACATAGTGTACCTGAACGCGTTGGAATACTGTTATGACTAACTTTAAGACGTGACACCTGATAACTAACATCAGCTCAAGACACTTACTTCACAAGGGAAAATGTGCTTTCATGCATCCCTCTCCCAACATATAGTCTTGGCTGCAAAAAAAAATACACGAATGAAAAATACTTTTAAGTGGCGAGTTTATGTGAAGAAAGGAAGGAAGGAACACTCCAGACTCACTCACCTGAGACCACCACATCATCAGCATTATGATTTGGTAGTTAGACCTTTCAAGAAACCGACGAAAGAATGGAAATAGAAATAATAGAGCCGCGAGCAAGTTTGGTGACATGTAGATTACAACAGCCATAACAAACGCACATGGTGTATGTGCCCCATTGCCAAACCAACCTTTGATGGTTTGAGCAAATTCAGGAGGATTCTTCCAATAGTAGGCATAAGTGACTGGTAATATTACTCCCCAGGCAGCAGCAGAAACAACTTTCAGAATATATCTAAGTTTCACATGGAGCGGCATACTAGATCTTGCCTTCCAGCTAAGAGCCAAGTCAAGAACAGCTACAAACAATATATAAGTTTCAGTAATGATTTAAAATATTGAAATTTACTCAGTGAAACGCATGCTCTGTGTATAACAAGCATCCACACAAAAGGAGATACAAACCTTGTCCAAGTTTCAGAATAGAAGCAGTTACAAACACACTCAGAACTTTCTTTAAAACATCAGCTGTAAAGATGGAACTAATTTTTTTATTGGGACTATTCCATGCAGCTATCATCATTGCCTGACAGAAAGCAAATTTAAATAATAAGTTTAATGTGCTGTGGTGGACTAATTAGTATAAAGACAATGCACGTAGCGAATAAACCTGCAAGCAGAGAATGTAAAAGCTCCACATTCTATCAAAGCTTCGGTAGATATGCCAGAATGATCGAATCTCGACAAAATTTACTTTCCCAAGCCAACGTTTTCCTGCAGCTCCTTTACTATCCTATATAAGCCCAACACATATATCATGTGAACGCAACCCAGAGTTTCAGAGCATGACACAATTTTGAATTAGAAAAACATATCAGGCAAAGTTACAGCAGAAATCACCCAGTAAAGTTCAGGATAATGAGCTCACATTCTTACAAGTTTGCAGAAGTAGCTCAAACAGACAAACACAGGAAAATTACTGATATTCGATAAAATCTGGTTGAACAATCAAACACAAAACCAAATATAACAGAGGAAACAACAAAGTTATTGATTGAACAATCCCAAAACACAGACTAGCTCATCATTAGAGTTAAAAAGTACTGAAAATGGTAGCACTGAGAGTTACCCAACAGCATTGCTTGAATTATACTTAATCAAACCGACAGATGAAAAGTATAATAGACAAGCAGTATGAAAGAAGGAGATCTGGTCAAGCGCCTTGGCTCATTTTGGATGAAATAGATCTAAAAGAAAACATACACATTTTTAGTACCTCATTTATTTCAGTTTGGTTCTGTGAAGTAGGGATGGAGAAGAAATCAGCATCAGCGCGCATGGGCCAACCTAGTCTGAAACACTCTGTAGACCTAGAATACATCAATGTTTCATTACAGTATGTATTATATTTCAGAAAATTCAAAATAAAGTGAATAAATTATCGTTAGAGCCTAAATACCAGAAATACTCATTTAAATCATCATAGTTTCTCCATCGAGAATGGTTAGATGTTCCATTCTTGCCTCTTTCCGCTTCCTAACAGAAAGCAAAATGCAGATGAAAGTCAATTCTTTTCGCAACAGAATTCAAACTAAAATATATGAGGGCTTAGCTTACTGTTAGAGAGAGAACTGAAAGGGAAATAGAAAAAGGAGAATGTAAAATATTCCAAGGGCTTAGCTTATTGCAAAATATACAAGAGCTTACCTTGGCAATGACATTGTATATTGGAGTGACAACTTTCCTTAAGAATGCCTCTTCATCACCTCCATACGCAGGCTTTACATTCTCACCTGTTGTAGGGCTGACACTCCCAGCCAGCATTCCATACAACTCAAATGCCATCTGCATAATGGGCCGAAGTCAAACCTGAGCGGGTTCACACTAAGGGACGTTCAACTTCAATAGTAATCCACATTGTGGAGTACTACTTGTTACTCGATGGAACCACGTTTTCTTGTATTGAAAATTATGTCAACTTTATGGCTCAACATAATAGTCCATCACTGTTCACTGATTAGCAATGCACTTAATGAAGCAGCAGTGTATTAAATTAGAGTATTAGAAAAACAGAGAAAAGCTAGTGTCCGTGGAGCCATAGAGAAAGAGAAACAAATGATAATCATACATGATGATAAATGTAGCAGATACACTCCGGCATGAATCTCAGGTTTGCAGCCTCCCCCCATATTAAAAGATACAATCCGATGTACAAGAGCTTACGTTGTTGAACCTCCTGTTGTATGGTCGGGAGCCTACAGTAATATGTAATAACACATCAAAAATACCTACTTTAAAAATGTTTTCTAATTGTTTTCAGCTATAAAATTTAATTGAAACATGAATATTTATATAGAGATTGACATGCATGGAAGAAAATAAGCATGAACCATGGCACTTCAAAAATATGGAGCCTCACCAAAGGCTTCTTTTGCGATCCAAAAATTTGCACCATTTTCTATAACCCTTGAAGAGTTTTTTCATCACTTCTGTGATTGCTCGTTCATCGAACTGTTATCCATGTCAATCAATATGTTAATGACTTAATAATCACATAAATTCTCACAAACAATTTGCATATAACACATAGTGACATGAGTGAGGGACTATATAATAGCACACACATTACAGATTACTTAAAGCGAAACCAAAAAACATGAAGTATCATTCTTCAGAGTGAGATGGCTCAACCGCTAGAAAATGTATGAATGAATAAATGACCTTGGTGACTCCAAAAGACAAACCTTGGGTTGTTGATCAGGATTAGGATTTTGACGTATGTGCACATTTGCGAGCAACAAGATTAGGTGTTCCCTTTGATTGGCCACGTTATCTTTCTGAGAGTATCACCATCGATGTCCGAATCAAAGCAAATCAGTTTGACTTCTAACCAACCAAACAATGCATATTAACAGAAAAAAAGAAATAACAAGTAGCACAGTCACCTGAAATCCAAACATATCTTGAAGCCAGTCAAGAATATCTTCATCTTTTCTTTTGACATACTCTTTTGGCCTCGGAAGTCCCCTGATGTTACGTAGAGCAAGGACAGCAGCTTGAATCTGTATATGGAACTCCAAACAGTTAATATACATGAAAGGACGGACAAATCAGCTAACTAAAAGAAAAGGAAGTCAAGACCTCCGGAAACTGCATAATTGCCTGGCCAGCACTATCAGCGTCAAGAGGTAGAATATTATAGGGGACATAAATTTTTGTTTTCTCTGTAACTTGGTCATGGGCTGCAAGAATCTGAGCACACAATTTGTGTAAGTTTTCATATGTAAGTGCAGTTTAATTAGAGTATATAGTTAACCGTGTAGTACTGTAGCTGGGCTTTTCAGTGGAAAGTACAAAGTATTAGAAAGTTCAATCCAGTAGAAACTGGCGTGACATACCTCACGATCAACTTCCATACGTTGGGTGAAATTGACAGCTCTAAGAACCTCGAAGAGAACATTGGCCGTCTGATATGCTTTTGTGAGTTGTGCTCTGAAAATGTAATAGCACAATCACTTAATGAAAATATTAAAAGCAAAAACGCAAGAAACCGATTAAACTTCCGATAATCACCTATCAGCTTTATCTGCTGTTCTTTGCAGAGCCTGAATATATTTCTTATAGTAATGCTGGTAAAAGTTTTGCATTTCACGTGCATCGCTCTTCATAACTCTCCCCATCAATGTTGGATCATTTTCCTAACAATTCAGGCATGGAACATTGTAGAGTGTTAGAATTGCAAGTATAATTAAATACAAACTTTTATACAAAACAGGAGCTCATTCTCATTCAACGTAACTTAGTAACCTAACTCTTACATTTTGCATATCATTTACCACCAAAACAGAAACAGCACCATCTAATTACACTAGGGTTTATGACATCAGCCCAAAAAGTTACGTTTGCTTATTAATCCCTGCATGCAAAACTCATTTAACTCACCTTACTAGCAATATGAATTGATATACGATTATATGATGTTAATTTTCTAGTGTATTAATCCCTGTTTTACACTAAAATGAGGTACTCTACGATTAAAGCATACTATGAGAGTCTATTAGAGTATGCCAATTGCCACCCTGGCGTACTATACTCACTCTCTCTAATCGTTGCAGAAGTGCCGTTTTGAACTGGCGCACACCACGTCCGCTAGAGTTTGGATCCAACGTATGAGCTTTCTCAAATGCATAAAACCGACCTGCGTTTAGAGTTTCAACTCACCATTCATTCCATGACCAAAATAACTTAGGCACTTAACAGAAGAGTTGAAATCTGGAAATATCATAACATACATAAATAAGCAACCCTGGGGTTGCTGGACTCCACTTCATTAGCCACCCTCAGAATCGGCGCAATCTCAACCAGTGACGAAGGTACCACCTCACTATCAAATATGGACTCTCCCAAATTCCCAGCCGTCTGAGTCCGCGTTATCCGCCTCTGAGGCTGCGGATTCGACGGCTGCTCCTCAGGCAACACTCTTGAGGCTGACATACTCACACCCCTCTAATCAAATCCACCACAACTCACTCCAAACCTGCACATTGTCACACAGCAACAAAACAAAAAAATCACATCAGCCTGAAAGAACAAAATATGTACGGAGTATTAAATTAATCGAACTAAAAAAATGACATCAAAATCAAATCCTAGCGAAAAACACAATCTACTCAACAACAGTCAAAAAGCGTCAAAGGGGCGTCATCAAAAAAAAAAACAGTCACAAAATGTAAACAATAAACCCAGAAATGCAGACCAGAAACGTCGAGAAACGGCTCTGGAAACAGAACGTCGATCGACGACGGCTGCGATCCGACGTTCAGAAGCGAACAACCAAAACCCTAGCGCATAAACGACGCCGCGGAAGCTGCAACGCTCTCTGCTGCAACCAGGGGCGGAGCCAGGATCTGATATTAGGTAGGGCTAAAAAAATCACTTCAAAATAACATATTTAGATATTTGAAGTTCAGTTTATTTTTTAAATAGAAAATATTAAGCGAGTTACTTAAAAATTTTAAATATAAATAAATATGCAAACATCAATAATTCGCAAATATTGTAGCTTTCCTGATGTTTTAATAGATTTTTAGTTGCAAAAATGAAACATAACAATTTTCATAAAATAGTTAATTTAATCTAGCATAGAATTAATTAAAAATAGCAAACATATACAGTTGTATATATTGACTTGTTTCACATAAATAACATCCAAATGCTGATAACTTGTGTAGTGTGAGAAAATTGTATGAGTGTTTTGGTTTCTAGTTTGATGTTTCCCTAGTTTATATATATATATAGTTTTTGGGTTGAAAAGTGCTAGGGCTGGAGCCCATGTAGCCTTTACATGGATCCGCCCCTGGCTGCAACTTCAAGCTATCAGCTGCCACTTTTGTATAGAGAGATGCAAGCACGCTTTCTCTCACTTAGGCGAATAAAATAATCAATAAATACTAAACAAAGCTTTTACTTCTTGGGAAGCCATGTCACAGCTAGTGGGCCAGCTACGAAACTGGTCGATAAGATTACTCAAATCACGAAAATGCCATCATGGATGTTACGTTTCTGCGCTTGATTGGAGATGTCTGTGGGGGTGGTTTGGGAAAATTGAATTAGTTGTGAGGGTAACTCGGTCAATAAAAGGAATATTTGGAGCACTGTGGGCCAGTGGAATTTGAATTC
>JAWWMW010000806.1:0-18160 GCA_035048345.1 Echeveria elegans
ATTTCTAATTCCAAGTAGGCGATTAGAACGAAGAGCTTCCTTCAATTGATGAAAGTAATAAATAAGTAGACATTAGTGACCGAACTGCAAAATCACATGAATAGATTTTGGGTGAAAAAAGTGAGGAAAAGAAAATTTAAAGAAAAATAATTTTTCCATGAGACTGTTGTAAGGAAAATATAATCTCATTTTGCCTATTTTTTTTATTTTTTTCCTTACAACCAAACATACATCTCATTTTCATACAAAAATTTTCTTTAATTTTTCATTTCCTCTCTTTTTTCCCCGCAGCCAAACGGGGCTTTAAGCATCATTTTATTTTAGAATGGAACCAAGAGAGAGTGAGAGACTCATATTCTTGCTCCACCTCCAACTGCTAAATGCCCCTGGACCCCTTGTTTTGAATAACAGCCTCTCGTCGCACATAAAAGGCATTTAAGGAGCATCCCCGCATGATCAACGGATGGCATTTATGAAAGACACTGCCCTTTCATAATTAGTCCTAAAAGTATTCCCAATGCTCGCAAAATTCTTGTAAAATATCTCGAGGAAGAATATGTTCATTTATTTTAGGACGTAACAATGCATTTAAGCAAATCTAACAGAGGGAGCGGAGACGTGCATATATGCATTGCCTTTGGTGATCTGAATCTGATAACTAAAGCAGGAAAATGGAGGAAGAAGCCCATCATCATAACTCATCACCTGATCACCAAAACCCACCGCCAAGTTACCATTTTTCAAAATTCCTTCTACTCAAAACCAAGCAAAATCTAATCTTTAAATCAAAATGGGCGGAGCTGAACGGAGCAATGGGCGATTTAGGTACTTACATACCTATAGTCCTAGCTCTCACTTTGTCCAAAAATCTCAACTTGGGCACCACGCTCATCTTCAATGGACTTTATAACATCATTACCGGTGTCTTATACGGCGTTCCTATGCCTGTCCAGCCAATGAAATCCATCGCCGCAGTGGCCATCTCCAGTCCTGACTTTGGTGTGCCGGAGATAATGGCTGCTGGGATATGTACTGGTGGGGTTTTGTTTGTTTTGGGTGTGACTGGATTGATGACGGTGGTGTACAATTGGATACCTTTACCCATTGTCAGAGGCATTCAGCTTGCGCAAGGTTTGAGTTTTGCAATGAGTGCTGTTAAGTATATCAGGAATGAACAGAATTTAGCCAAGTCGAAGTCTGTTGGTGTTAGGCCTTGGTTAGGATTGGATGGATTGCTCTTGGCTCTTGTTTGTGCTTGCTTTATTGTCATTGTAAATGGCGCTGGTGAGGACATCAACAATAGTACTAATCATCAGAGTCACGAGGATGATGAGGAAAACAACAGGCTAAGAAGAGCGGGGTCTAAAGTTATGCGCGCTCTCATATCATTGCCTTCTGCTCTCATGATCTTTGTATTTGGTGTGATATTGTCATTTTTGAGATATCCTCATTCTGTTGATCATATCAAGTTTGGCCCTTCCAAGTTTTCCGTCGTGCCTATATCAACAGAAGCTTGGAAGAATGGGTTTATAAAAGGCACAATCCCCCAGCTTCCTTTGTCAATACTTAATTCAGTTATAGCAGTTTGTAAGCTGTCCAGTGATCTTTTCCCGGAGAAGAATTTCTCTGCCACATCTGTTAGCATCACGGTTGCGCTAATGAATCTAGTAGGGACATGGTTTGGTGCAATGCCATGCTGTCACGGTGCTGGTGGTCTTGCAGGTCAGTATAAGTTTGGAGGCAGGAGCGGCGCTTGTGTGGCCATTTTGGGTGCAGCTAAATTGATTTTGGGACTTGTTATTGGCTCGAGCTTGGTCAAAATTCTGACACAGTTTCCTGTTGGAGTTTTAGGAGTACTGCTGTTGTTCGCTGGGATTGAGTTAGCTATGGCCGCGAGGGACATGAATAACAAAGAGGATGCATTTATTGTGCTGCTTTGCACTTCTGTATCACTTGTGGGTTCAAGTGCTGCTTTAGGCTTTGGGTGTGCAATTGTTGCACATATGCTAATCAAGTTGAGAGGCCTGTACGCAGATGGAGCGTCTTTCCCTTCAATCCAGAGGCTTCCTTCTTAAACATTAGTGCTCAGTCTGTTTCGAATGATAAACACAGATTGAGAAATGATCCAAAAGCAGTAAACTACTGTATGTTTTTATGTTAAAGTTTCGTACCTCTCGTTGCATTCCTATTGCGTGGCTTCGGATGTTCCCTTCAATAATGAAATCATTTATACTGTGTCAATGTTATTTCATTTGCAATATCTTGGAGATTTGGAACATAACTGAATGCAGTGTGCAAGTACAAAGGCGTAGCCACAGCAATACGACCATTTGATTTTCAAAGTTCCTTGTAACAATTTAGCTTAGGTCTCTTCGACAAATCATATGATTGCAGAGAGCGCACGCTGCCTTGATTTTCAGCGACTTATTCACACAGTCCTTACGAAAAAGATTAGAGCAGGGCAACTCCGTTAGCTTATCGTTGTCAGCATAGATGCCTAGGCAAATGGAACAAACCTGACAAGGAACCGTTGATCAGTTGGGAACCATTGAAATTTTAATGCTAAAGAAAAAAGTTCAAATTTTCTGCAAAATGGTACAGGTAACTTGCAGCATCTTCTACTGGGCATACGATATGTGCCAATGTATGTTCGAAGCAACCATAAGCAAAGAACAAGACAGCCAACGCGCAGGGAAATATTGGAACTGACAATTCTTCAGTCGGGACAGCTCCGACGTCCTCCGCCCAATTCTTCAGTCGATCTCAGAAAACCTAAATCAAAACAAATTGTCACAACAAAATTGTTCAGGGACTGACTTTGCAAATTGTTAATAGTTTAGGGAGGTTTCGTAATTACCTCTTTCTCCTAAACTCCCTGTATTTAAACCTTGTTGCTGTTTCATTTTATCAATATAAGCTTCTCTATTACCAATTCAATCTCTTCGGTTTGAGACAAAGCTGAGTTTCTTCAGCTTCTGTTGTTTTTCAGTTTTTGGAGTGATTCTCCATTTTTACATGGTACCAGGGCTGACCTCGACCTGATATCCTTTTTTGAGTCTTTCGCTCACTTTGTAGAACTCTGTTTCCTTTTTTCCCCTTTGAATCATGAATTCTGGAAATGATTCTCTTCAAGCTGGAACCGGTTTGGACCAGTCACTCCTATCTGATGTTGTCAATGACTCTGTCACAGACACAAGAAAATATGTCAACATTTCCGACGATCCTTTTTTTGTTAACAGTTCAGAGAACATTGCCGCTTCTTTAGTTTCTCAAAAGCTCACTGGTATTGAAAACTATGTTACCTGGCGAAAATTCATGATAAGGGCACTCTCCTTTAAAAGCAAGCTTGGATTCATTAGGGGACTCTATCCGAAGCCTACAGACCCATTTGAGTTGGAAAGATGGAAAAAATGCAACAACGATGTTTTAACTTGGATTATAAACTCTATTTCAGATGAAATTGCTGGCACATTCGTTCACATAGAGGATTGTAAAATGGCTTGGGAAAACTTACAGAGTACTTATGGCGTCTCCAATGGGCCTATGCTCTTTTCTTTGCAAGAAGAAATTTCCTCCTTAAGACAAGGAGATTTGACTGTTCAAAGCTATCACACCAAATTGAAGAACTTGTGCGGAGATGAGGATTCCATGATTTCTCAAGTTGCGTGCAAACTGGGAAGTGCCGGCAAGGCATCTCAGAGTATATTTGCTTAGAGGGATCTGGACAGGTCTATCAAATTTCTTATGGGACTCAATGAAGCCTTCTTTCAAATAAGGTCTCAGATTTTATCAATGGAACCCTTACCTGGTTTTGAAAAAATTTACTCTATGATCTTGCAACATCAAATACAAAATGGAATTGGAAGAGCTCCTATTCCCAAAGCTGCAACCTTTGCCTCAAGTAATAATATTCCAGGAAATTGCTCCCTGACCAGTTACACATTATGAGAACTCCATGCTCAACAAACAGGGAAACAAAATGAATGGAAATTACAGAGGAAACTCACGAAAGAAACAGTTGTCTTGTACCTATTGCCAAGGGCTGGGTCACACCAGGGAATTCTGCTACAAATTAAATGGTTATCCGCCAGGGCACAAACTGCATAAGCCTGGACAGAAAGGTAATAAAGCAATTATCAATAACATTACTACTGATACCTCTCATGCAGGAAAAGATTGCACTGCTACTACAGAAAATCAGTTACAGCTTGGTTCAGTTCGCTTTAACCAAGAACAACTCAAAAGGCTAATGACACTGATAGAAGATACTGGAAATGAAAACATCCACATGGCAGGTATTTCTTGCCTAACTTCATTTACTGTTAATAAGTTAGACTGGATTATTGACAGTGGTGCCTTTGACCACATCACTCCCTATGAGACATCTCTCACTAATTTACAAAGGTTGGATATACCATATCAAGTAACCATACCAAATGGGACTAGTGTTATAGTCACTCACACCGGGACATGTCAGTTAAACTCAGATATTGCCTTATACGATGTTTTATTAGCACCAAAGATCAGATTCAATTTAATCAGTGTTTCCAAACTTGCCCGAGATTTGAAGTCAGAAATTAAGTTTACTAATAAGGAGTATTATGTTCAGGGCCTAGCAATTCAGATTTCTCTAAGGATTGGTGAACTTAAGGGAGGACTTTACCATTTGAAGCAGCAGAAAAATGCTCAGTGTTCAGCTGTTCAAAGAAACCAAGTTTCCGCTTCTGTTTGGCACAAGAGACTTGGCCAGTTTTCATTTCCTAATATGTTTGAGCATTTTAAGAGTTATGTTCCTAGTTTAAATTGTACGGATCAGAATATTCAATGTCAAATTTGTCCTCAAGCTAGACAATCCAGACTCTCTTTTCCTACAAGAACCACTCATTCAGATCATCACTTTGAACTTATTCATGTTGATATTTGGGGACCTTATAAAGCCCCTTCCCTGAATGGGGCAAGATACTTTCTTACTATTGTTGAGGATTTTTCTAAGTGCACCTGGATTTATCTCATTTCCTCAAAGGGTGAAGCTGCTGACTACCTTATTAAATTCTTTTTGATGGTGCAAACACAGTTTTCTACCTCAGTAAAAAAATTACGCACTGATAATGGTCAAGAGTTCCTAAGTCACAAACTGATTCAATTTCTAGACTATCATTGATGTGTGAACCAGACTAGCTGCAATTATACACCACAACAGAACGGAATTGTGGAACGCAAACACAGGCACTTACTTGAAGTTGCAAGGGCTCTGAAGTTCCAGTCCTCGGTTCCAGACTCATTCTGGGGAGAATGTGTCCTAACTGCAGCCTATATCATTAACAGATTACCATCATCAGTTTTAAGGAATAAAACACCATTTGAGGTTCTTTTTCAGAAACAGTGTGATTACAGTAATCTAAGGACTTTTGGATGTCTTTGCTATGCTACCAATGTTTTTCCACACAAAGGCAAGTTTGAGTCAAGGGCAAATCCCTGCATTTTCATAGGATATCCTTTTGGGAAGAAAGGTTACAAACTCTTCGACTTAAAGAGTCACATCATACTAATTTCACGAGATGTTACCTTTAGAGAAAATGAGTTCCCTTTCTCTACTATGTCTAATATGGAGTCAGCATCTCCTAACATGATTCCCTCTTCGACATAGGACATCAATCCCATTTCAGTTTGAACATACCACAATCACAAAGAGAAACAATCTTTTGTCAAGAAACTGCAGAGTCACAAGATATACAAAATACAGATATGCCAGAAGAGACTGAATATCAGGAACATAGTTCAGGGCACATACCTTCCACTGAGTTGCCCTTAAGACGCTTTAAAAGAATTTCCCAACAACCAGTCACCTTGAAAGATTATTTCTGTTATAAAACAACAGGCACACGCTACCCTGTAGCTAATTATGTTGATTATTCTGGGTGTTCGTCAGATTACCAGCATTTTGCAATGAATTTGCTATCAGATGTTGAACCCAAAAATTACACACAAGCCAAAAAGGACACAGAATGGGTTAAAGCTATGGAAAAGGAATTTCAGGCTCTTGAAGAAAACAATACATGGAAGCTGACCTCTCTACCACATGGAAAAAATGCAGTTGGGTCAAGATGAGTCTATAAAATTAAACACAAACCAGATGTAATAGTGGACAGATACAAGGCACGCCTTGTTGCTAAAGGGTTCACTCAACTTGAGGGAATGGACTATCATGAAACTTTCTCTCCAGTGGCTAAAATGACCACAGTTCGAACAATTCTTGTTGTTGCTAATCTAAAGGGATGGCTCCTGCACCAATTGGATGTCAATAATGCATTCCTACATGGAACTCTAGATGAGGAGGTATACATGGAGATTCCCCCGGGGTTTTATGATGCTGACATATCTAAAGGGAAAGTCCTACGTCTACTCAAGAGCATATATTGTTTAAAACAAGCGTCACGACAGTGGTTTGAAAAATTTAGTGAAACCTTACTTCAATTCGACTTTAAAGCAAGCCTCAATGATTATTCCCTTTTTATGTACTCTACACCTAAGGACTTTGTGGCTCTTTTGGTTTATGTGGATGCTGTTATAGATGAGATAAATGAATTCATTCATTCAAAATTCAAGATAAAGGACTTGGGCAGTCTACACTATTTTCTGGGTATCGAAGTGGCAAGGTCAGAAAGAGGATTATTTATTAATCAACGCAAATATGCTTTAGACATCATCTCAGAGGCAGGTCTCGCTGCTTGTAAGCCATCAACCACACCTCTTGATTTAGACACAACTTAGCCCTTTCTAAGGCACCTCTTCTGTCCGATCCTACACTGTATAGACGACTTGTTGGCCGCCTAAACTACCTGACAATCACAAGACCAGACCTATCCTATAATGTTCATACTCTAAGCCAGTTTATACATCAGCCAACTGAAGAGCATTTGCAAGCAGCATATAGGGTGCTATGGTACCTTAAAGGTGCTCCGGCCCAAGGCCTATTTTATCCATCAAAGAAAGACTTCCAACTCACAGCTTTCTGCGATGCGGACTGGGGTTCTTGCCCGCTAACGCGCCGCTCCATCACTGACTTTGTAATTCTTCTCGGAGCATCATTGATTTCCTGGAAAACCAAGAAACAAACTGTGATTTCTCGTTCCTCTGCTGAGGCTGAGTACAGATCCATGACACACACATGTAGTGAAGTGGTATGGCTTACGCGACTTTTAAAAGACCTCCGAATAGAGCTGCCTATTCCCATTGACCTCCACTGCGACAACACAGCAGCCATCCACATCTCTCGTAACCCAGTGTTTCACGAACGTACCAAGCACGTCGAAATCGATTGCCATCTTGTTCGCCAGTTCGTCACGTCTGGATTAATTCGCCCAAAATATGTCTCCAGTGAAGAACAAGCTGCCGATATGTTCACGAAAGGTCTCGGCACTGCTCCTCTTAGTCATCTCTGTAGCAAGCTTGGCGTGCTCAATTTACTCCACACGCTGACGCTTGACGGGGGGTATTGGAACTGACAATTCTCCAGTCGGGACAGCTCCGACGTCCTCCGCCCAATTCTTCAGTCGATCTCAGAAAATCTAAATTAAAACAAATTGTCACAACTAAATTGTTCAGGGACTTCTTTGCAAATTGTCAATAGTTTAGGGAGGTTTCGCAATTACCTCTTTCTCCTAAACTCCATGTATTTAAACCTTGCTGCTGTTTCATTTTATCAAGAACAAGTTTCTCTGTTACCAATTCAATCTCTTCGGTTCCAGACAAAGCTGAGTTTCTTCAGCTTCTGTTGTTTTTCAGTTTTTGGAGTGATTCTCCATTTTTACAGTTATGGTGGAGGAGCAAATGAGCTGGCTGTTGGGTACAGCATCGGCACCGGATTGGCCGCAGATATAATTGGAACATTTGTTCTTGTATACACTGTCTTCTCTGCTAATGATCCCAAAAGAAGCGCCAGAGATTCTCATGTCCCTGTAAGAGTCTTTAAGATTCAATATTTCTCAGAGTCATGTTTTTTAGCAACAAAAATCCGAGATTTAGCAAGCAATAGCTGTCGCTAATGATATTGAAATGATGATGTTGTGCAGGTTTTGGCACCTCTTCGGCTCTTCCAATTTTGTACAGTATGAAACTTAGGAAGATGTTGATTGGATACTTCATGCTTTTAAGTGATGTTTTCTGGGAGCTTTGGTTGAGCTAATGGTTTTGTAAAGAGTAAAAACCTTTTGAAAGAATGTTTTCTATAATTAACTCACTAAAAATATAGTGAGGGTTTTTTTTTTTTTTTGGGGAAAGTTGGGCATCACCGTCTTTTATTAATAAAAAAAATTCAAATTTCTAAAGTCGTAATCCACTTTTTACAAAAATAAAAGGTAAATCGCACAATGTTATTTTGAGAACCAAAAAGACCCTCAAAAAGGCGATGTTTGATAGAGAATTTGACACGTATAAAAGCCCAAGGTAAATCGCCTTAAACACGTAATATTCAGATTGTTACTGGATACCTCATTAGTGTCCATACAAGGACGAGCAAGACTATCATGTGTATCAACAAGTTCTGTGGTGCCATTTGCATGATATATCACTCTGTTCTCCTTATTCGATGACACATCAAAGGGAGTATTGACATCTTGATGTCAGGGGAGTACTGGCATCTTGATACGCATTAGTGATTTTTGGAGCTTCAATACCTCCTGGAAAAAAATTAAAATTAAAGTGCAAGGTTAATATTCCTGAGATTTGTATCCTCACTAGTGCTTGACGCATTCGTTGCTAAATTCTCGGGTAGTGTTATCCATAAATTGTGAAGGTTAACTAACTTCTTTCCCTTTTTTAGATTTTCTATTACCAACACGAACTCATTGTTCATTACATTCGACTCCTTTTGAGGAGTTCATTGAGCGTTCACTGACTTGGTTATCCTTCCTCCATCTGAGGATTTAAATGCTCGTTATCTTCATTGTGCTTCGCAGGTTCACTGGTTGGTTTCACCTTGCGACAACTAGATAATTGGTGACCATGTACTTTGCATTTGGTGCAATATGAGAGCTTAACTTTGCCAAAAACCTTGGTTCTCATGCATAGAAATTCAGATTGAAACCTGTGCTGCTGCGGTAACTAGAGTAGTTTTACAAAGAGGGTAAAAAGGACTGATTCTTTAGCGACTGCCCAAGGTTTTTCGTTAGAAGAATCTCAAGGCGGCTACAAAGTGCTTCGATTCATACAGGATTATCGGTCACGGGGGTTGTGTATTGAGGTGTGTAATGTCGGGGATAGAGCGACATTGTGGCTGTAAAAATATGTAATCATAACAGTCAGGGGAAGAATGAATTCATGTTGGAACTGTCGATAATTGGGAGTTTGAGGCATACGAGTTTGGTTAGGCTGCAAGGTTGGTGTCAGGAAAAGGGCGAGATTTTTCTTGACGACTTCGGCCAGCTTGACTGTGAAATTCACCCTGACCCTGGTACACGCGACAATGGTACAATGTGATGCAAGCACTGAAAGTCAAAATGGGGCTTTAGTTCACATCATATATGCCCTGACTTATCACCCGAATGCTGCAATATTTACGGGGATCAATTGATTAGCAGCGCAGCACAACTTACTTATAAATCATCATAGCTGAGTATATGCATTTCCAATGACAGTGAAATGCTGAAACAGTAGTAAGCGTATGTCAAATTTTGCAGAGATGAATTCCAAGTCTTTGTAAAACTCAACTAGTTCGGCAGATAAAGTATAATTCAAAGTTACACATCTCTTCCTCCGCCTATCATTGCCTTTCTCAATAGAGATTCTCGTCCCGGAAACCGGTTGTGAATCTCACCCACAGTACGCCCACCGCTCTGGCCGCTGTTACTTCCGCAGCTAGCACCAGCAGCAGCATTTCCTACTCTACCCTTCACCCTCCTGACCCTTCTCTCCTCCCTCCTCCTCTCCGTCTCCACATTCTCCGCCACACTCCTCCTCTTCATCGCTGCGGCCGCTTGCTTTGCACTTGAACCACCTCCTCCTCTACTACCCTTATCAGAAATCCTAGGAATTCTCCCGCCACGTGAGGTCCCTAGAAGCTCGAATTTAATCTTACTCCACCCAATCTTATCGTCGTTGTCCCACCCGAACCGCTCACTGATCTGCAGCAACGCATCAACCGAGGAAGCCGAACCGGAAGCCGGCATCGTCATCAAAACGTCGCCGTTCAACACCTTTTCAGCGAACTCCCACTCGACACGGTCTTTGTAAACTGGGTCTTCCAAAACCTGGTCGGCGAGTCTCGCCCAGTGCTCAGTGTCTCCAGCCCGAAGGTTTTTAGAGATCCATTGGAGATAAGGAGATGGAAGGGTACCGAGCATCTTGCCGCGATACTTTCCGAAATCGACAACTCTGTCGCGAGCCGGACTCGATTTCTCCCCCGAAATGGAGCATCGGATGGGATTGAAGCGCCTGGGAGCGGCGGCAAGTTGAACTCGAAGAATTGGGGCTCGAAATTGCAGGTGAAAATGAAGCATTTTGTGTCGTGTTGTTGATTGAGATTTGAGACTTGAGACTGATGTTTTGTTTCATTTTCATCCGCAAACATATTCACAGTTTCACACAAGTTGAGGGTGGGCCTTTGATAAAATGTTAACTTTCGGGGACCTAATTTGATTATTTTAAAGTTTGATTCCAGTTTGTATTATGTACAAATGTCAAATACGTCGTTCCGACGGGATGCGGCGGCAACAAATATTATTGATAGTGTTATTGTGTGGTGGTAGTAGACATATATTAAAAAATAAAGTGCGCAACAACTCATACATTTCTATTAAATATTTAAAAAATATTAAATATTTCTTGCAAAAATTTTAAATGTTTATTTTCTATTTTTTAATATTTTAAAGTTTTTAAATTTTTAATTTTAGTTTTAAATTTTAAATTTTTGATTTTTTAATTTTTGATTTTTTGATTTTTTGATTTTTTAAATTTTTAAATTTTTTAATATTTTATTAATTGATTTTTTAATTTTTAATTTAGTTGGAATAGTTTAGTTAGCTGATAGGGATTTAGTTAGATGTTGTTGGTAAATGTTGGGATTTAGTTAGATATTATTGATAAATGTGTGTTCATCTAGTTAGTTAGTCTTATATATATATATAGATACCGGAAAAACACTATTATAAATCAACTTTTTCCCTACAGAAATTCAACATTATAACAGAAAATTGAAGAAAATCATTATTATAACCGCATTGTAAAAAATACTTCACTTGCCATTTTTCGTTAATTACAATGTTAAATGCAGAAGACCACTATTATAACAAAGTCGTTAACAAAATATCACACTTATCATTTTCCGTTAATTACAATGTTAAACGCAAGGGAGCAAATATTTTTAAAGGAAAATTGCAACTTGTTACACTCAGCTGTAACTACGGGCTAGGGAACATAGAACTGGAAAGGAAAACAGAATATAGAACAAATGAAATAACAGATAAGGAAATAACAATGAAATGATTCTTTTCTTCTTGTTTTCTTCATAGAGAACTAGAGCATATATATAGTGATTTGCTTGGAGTACTGTCCAAGTCTGGCTGCCCCCTGCCCTCAGCCACTTGCTCTGCCCCTAACAAACTCTGCCCCTAACAAACTCTTGGGCGGGAAGTGCCGCAACATACCCCCTTCCATAAAAAATAACCTCGTCCTCGAGGTTGTAATACGGAAATGCACCATGGAAATGCAGATCGGGCGGCCTTGGCAATGTGAACCACGGAAACCGGTTAGTGTAGTGACCGAGATCTTCAGTTTTCTCCAATGCTGATTCTTTCTTGGCCCTAGACATGAGCTCCTTTCCTGCAATTTCCTTCAGCTGGCACTCATACACTTGGATGAGGACTCCAGCAGCAGCCTTTACTTCAAAAATCCCATCCTCAATTGTCAACAGCGGACCATCAAAAGTCCCCCTGCCCAAATCCATAATCAACACCTTCTTCTCCCCCTTGCAGTTCACAACCAACATTGGCTTATCGCCTGGCTTTGGAACCACTTTAAATGGCCACAACTTCATGTCTAAAATAAACTGCAGGGCATAAGTTCCAAATGCATTCTGGGTGAGTATCAAAACCTTGTTGGGGATTTCTGCAACCAAACAATCTTTATATTCTTCAGATGAGTGTCCATATGGGAGAGGTGGATAGTAATTATTCTCTCCATATTTCAGATAGTCCTGCATTGTCCATCCCACTCCAGCAAGCATGTCGTCCAGGATGTTCAATGGGTCTTCAATTCTTGAATTGTCAGATGTGAGCAGGCGCACGTCAGCGGTCTTATTCTCCATTGCAAAAGTCATTACCGGGACCTTTGAATTCTCATGCGTGATGAAGAAAGGCGCATTAGGATCATTAATATTGACAACTTTCCTATGCCGGCCAGGATCAACCATCCTTGAAAATAATTTAGCCTTTGCATCTTTGTATTCCTCTTCAGTTCCTGGGAAGTCCCCATGGTCCTTCATTAAGTTTGTGAACACTGCAATATCAAAATCAACTTCATCACACCTCCCTAGATGCAACTGATGCAATGATGCCTCCATAACAACTGCTTCAGTATCATTATGAAGCATCTTCGCCATCACATTCTGAACCAAAACAGCATCTGGCGCCTCATCAGGCCATTCCAACTTATTATCTCCGTGCACATAAAACCCCACCGTGCTCAACATTCCCGTTCTCAAACCCATAGCCTCATACATTCCCTTAATCAAATATGCCGTAGAAGTCTTCTCATGCGTACCAGTTATCCTTATAACAGCCATATTCCTAGATGGGTGCTGATAAAAAGATGCAGCCAACGACGCAAGAACAGCACTTGTATCCTCCACAATAACCAATGCCTTACATCCTAACGTCTCGTCTATATCTATCTCTTTACTTGCTACAACAACCACGACACCTCTTTTATCCGCATCAGTCAAATGCAAAGGCACATCCGGTTTCCTACCAACGTAATAAACAAACAAATCACCTGAATTGACGAACCGCGAATCACACTGAATTCCACTAATCTCAACATCCAAATTCTCATAATCTTCAACATTATTGGGGACCACAGTCAAATAGCCATCATCAACTGGATCATAATGAGCTGCCACAATATCCAAGGTATCCTCTATTTGTTCCTCCGTATTCCCTTCATTGACTAACTCACCAAGTCTCCGATTGATCTTAACAACGTACAAGGCAATCAAGTTCGGCCCATCGGAATCAACCATCAACAAAACAGTATCAACCGCCAGCCTTGGATACTCCGGTTGTGCTGATAGTCGGAATAGAGCACTTGCGTCTAGCTCATGCCGACTACCGTGCCGAGCGATCGCCAATCCATTCAAGTCGATCATGCTCATGATGAGGTTCAATGACTGCATTCTGTGGTTGCCATCAGGTGGCCATGGAGGGTCTCCTACCCGCCGTATTCCGAAAGGCACCTCCAGTTCCGTCGTACGCATTCTTGTCACCGAACTTGGAGCTAGGTGGCCTAGAAAGAGCGCTCGCTTACCGAATAATACCAAATACGGTGGTGCTCCATCGAAATCGAACAGATGAGCCACATTTAAGTATTCCTCAGGTAGTGTTTCCGGAAGGAAATCGAAAGGCAATGTTACCTGCGCATTTACACAAGCACCTGGTGTGCACGAAAGTTTGAAAACGTTCGCAATCGATTTGGTAACTGATTTCCCCAAATCTGCATTGCTAGTTCGGCCATATGCACCAAATGATAAGTCCACCGAGATATGAGGTCGAGACGTATCGAAGGTTACCTCAGAAATCGATGAGTCTGCCAACAGCTTCGAAGAAGGATTTGGCGAGCTTGATGTAACCAACTCCGGGTCCAATAACGGATGATCCGGCAGAGCAGTATGGGTGAGAACCAACTGAGGGTGGCTGGCTATATGTTCTCTGGTGAGAGCAGTATTGGTGTCGTTCAACTCCGCATCATTCAGAATTGGTCCGTCGTTCTCCTCATTCGGTTCAGACTCCACATCTTTGACCCGTACATTCATCCCTTCGTCAGGAGGTTTTTCTGGTGGTGAAAGCAAGTTCAACGCCTCACACCCATTTTGTCGATCACCGTGGGAGCAGAAGCTGTCAAAACTTTCTTTGGCGGCGACATCCTCGAGCGAGACTCCTTCTACCCCATCATCAATGGAAGGGACATACTGATAAGCACCTGACATACTGTTTGATTGTCCGTTCATGACTGCTGCTCCATATGGGTTTTGTGGGTATGTAGCTGGATGTGAAACAACCTTCATTTCCAAATGCGGTGGATCAGCCACAGGTGCATATTGGTCCTGAAACTGAGTTTGCAACTCTGGTCTTGCACTGTGAGGATAGGGCGATTGTTGCATCTGGGTAGCATATTGGGTCGGGACGGGGTTAGAATGAATTGGCTGATGGTGTATGTAGAATGGATTTGGATTGTTTGAGACAAACGGATACGATGGTAGACTTGGGGTGGGCATGAAGGATGAAAGTGGTTGCAGGTGGATATGGTCGAAGTATGGTGTAGTGAATGATGGGTACGAAGAGAGACTTTGGGTGGTCATGACGGTTGGGGAATGGAGGTGATGAGTGTGGTCGAGGTACGGTATGTGGATGTGGGGATATGCTTGAGCGGAAGGATTATTTATGGTTGAGAAGTTAGAATCTGTGTATGATAATGGAATGGGTGTAATCGGAGAAAAGGAAGTAGCTATAGGGTTGGGTAGAGGGTTTACCTGAAGAGGTGCTTGGGATGGTGATATTGTGGTGGTTGTCTGGGTGGAGAGGCGTAGTTGAAGGATGGATTCATTCATCTCCTTCAGTTGTTTCATCATGATTTCGAAATCAGAATGTTGTTGCTGGGAAAAATGATCCAGTTTAGAGGACTGATGAAGCTTTGCTTCTGCCATGGATTTGATCCAAGCATCCAGGTTTGATTCATCGATGGTGGAAGAATCCATGAGAACTCAATGAAAAGCACCAATGTTACACTTAGCTGTAACTACAGGCTAGGGAACATAGAACTGGTAAGGAAATACTGGAAAAGAAAACAGAATGTAGAACAAAGGAAATAACAGATAAGGAAATAACAATGAAATGATTCTTTTTCTTCTTCTTGTTTTCTTCATAGAGAACTAGAGCATATATATAGTGATTTGCTTGGAATACTGCCCAAGTTTGGCTGCCTCCCTACCCTCAGCCACTTGTTCTGCCCCTAACAAACTCTTGGGCGGGAAGTGCCGCAACACTTACACACCAGCAACAAACACAAAACAACCCCAAAGATGAAAGGAGACTATAAAAACAGCACTTCCTCAACAGACCTACACAAATGTTCTCAAATTATGGAGATTAAAAAATAAAATAAAAAAGAACCCCTGGTCCATTTATTTCAACAGCACACTACAAAAACACACAAAAAAGTTGCAAACTTTACAAACTCAACTTCACAAAATGAGCACAAGTTAAGATAAAAGTACCTGTGGAACATGAAATTCTTCAGAACCGGACTCATCCTCATCGATCCTCAACTTCTTCTTCCCCCTTTCTGCCGAGGTGTCCTCCTTTCTTTTACTACCCTTCTTTGATGGCATGTTGACAAACAACAATGGAGCTGAAAAGACTAAGAGGAAAAATGGTGAGATGGGGTGTTGGATTTTGAGTCAAGGAGATGGTAAATGAGAGTAAAATATGAACTTGTTTGTTCTCCAAAACTAGATTGTACTGCTCTGCATATCAACGTTGAATTGAATGTTGCTTGATGTTGAGAAGTTGCCAAATGACGATACTGCCCTTCTGGTGCAAATTACATGCGTATTTTGCCGCTGGATTTGAGTATAAGTAAGAAAATTGCCTTGATTGTTTCGTGACTAGTGTTACAAACAGCGTCGTTTCGATACTGAGACTTTGTAAAGTTACCGTTACGGTCAACGAAACAGGTCAATTCTGAAACGGAATACGTGACTGGAACCGGTGTTAGTTTAGTTTGACCATTTTATTAGACTTAAACCGCGTACGTATGCAATGTGTATCGGTGTATCCAGATATAGGTATAACAATTAACATCATACAGTTACGATTTAAAACCATCGATTTTCCCGAAGCTAACTGAGAAATGAAGCTTGTCGGAGCTGGTTATTTCTCTTCCGATGTAATCACCCACGTTGAAAATCCCTGCATAGCATCACCATCAACACGTTAGGTAATTGCGCTATGTATATGATAGCAGAAAACTAGTAAATTAACATTGAATTTTTTGTTTACCTCTTTGGGGTGGTGTAGCTGCAACCAGCAAGGAGGGCGTTTCTAATATCTGGAAATGTGGCTCGATTTAAGAAAATAAAACTTGAGAACATATCGTCAACACAGTTGAGAAGAGACTGAGTCTCTCCCAGACATGGTCCGTGGCAATAGTCATCTCTGTTGCATAACTTGGAACATTAACGTAAGCCTGAACTCTCTTCCACATTTCTTGTACTGAAAAAAATGAAATTTGTCAAATGAAAATCACAATGTTTGTCCGTAAATGAAACTTTATTTGTTCATTCCGGGATTTTAATATGGGATCTCATCTGTTAAGTAAAAAGTAAACTCTACTGCATTCTTAAATTGTAACGAAAAAACAGTGAAGCTGCGAAAGTGGAGGCATGGCAACTCACAAATCTATTGTTGAAACAGTAGAAGGCCCTGGAGGCAGCTGCACCTGGGTTGGAAGCAGCAGCAAGCCAGCAACTGGGTTTACTTGCGCATAAGCTGTTATATAATGGGAAAATTGCAAGTCATATAACTGAACCGAAAAGTTCATTGAAATGAAGAAATAGTCCACAAGATGAGATGCTGAACTGAAGTACCTGTCAGGCCGCAAGAAGTGCTAATGCAGATCAAAAGAAAAGTAGGGTAGAGAAACTTGAAAGGCATTGAAAGTTTGAAACTAACACAGCCATTTAGAGTATCGCCTCGAAGATTGGTGTAGCGGAAAGTACTTGTGGGAGGGTCCAGCGTCGGATGTTTCCATTTATACAGATTGAGATTTTTAAAAGCGGGTATAGTTTCGTTAATATGGTATTGACTAAACAGACCTACAACAATATGACATCGAAATGAAATGATAGTCCTAGCATGAATACTATGCTGAGCTCCTTTGGATGTTTTTCTATTGTTTGACTCAGCCATTGCATTTCGGAGAACGGAACTATTCATGTCCGGTAGTTGGGTGTAACACAACAACCGGAGAATACAGAGGATAATCCAACCAGTTTGGTATTATGTCTCAGCTCAAAAGGTCTATGTTCCATTTTTATGATTATCTATTACGAATTGGAGAAGTTAAAAGATGTATGCAGTTACCCGAGAAGCTTGAATACTTAAAAGTAGAGGTGTCAAATGGGCGGGTTGGGCAGGGTATGGACGAGGCATTAAGAAGGCATGTATGTAGAGGGCAAAAGAGGATAGAGGGCATAAAAAGGTAATGATATAAGTGGGCGGGTACCAAAAGGGCAAGGGCGCCCTTTAGTTCTCTCTTGATCTTCTCCACCACCGATCAATGCCGGAGTCAACGATGGTCAACACCGGTCAATGATGGTCAACTCCGGTCAACATATGTTGCTATTATTGTTGGAGGTTGACAAAGGATAATAAGAGGGCAAATGGACGGATAATGGACGCTCTAATTATAAAAGGATATTAAAGGGCAAGGGTATTAAAGGGTAAGAGTATTAAATGAACGAGTATGAAAGAGTATTTATGGGGCGGACATAGGGCGGGTAGAGGGTGGTCAAAGGGCGGAGGGTATTTTTGACACCTTTGCTCAAAAGCAATATTATATACTCCCTCCGTCCTCATTTGATCTTCCTATTTGGATGGATGACACGGTAATTAAGGAATAATGAGAGTGTGAGAGTAAAAATAAAATAAAAGTAAGTACGAGAAAGATAAAGTAGGAAAGAGAGTGTATTGTGAGAGTGAATTAATTGCCATAAAAAAAAATAGGAAGAACTTTAGGGAACATTCAAATAGGAAAGTAGGAAGAATAAAAGAGGATAGAGGGAGTAATGAATAACAAAATGTCTTCGTAGATTCCCACCAATAAAATCCTATTTCATACCAACAAAAAAGCAAGAACAAGTCTGTCACATTCGCCAACACACCGACATGGA
>JAWWMW010000808.1:0-12511 GCA_035048345.1 Echeveria elegans
ACCCGACCCATAAAAAATTAAAAATTAAAAGTTTTAAATTACACGGATCACACGGGCCCAAAATTGATCGATCGAGTTCTGCCCGTATTTGACTTGTTCGATTACACATTCAGGACGGTGCATTTCCATCGGGACGACGAACGGTATGCTAGTTACGTAATAAAAATTCATCTGTTAAACTTCTTCCACGACACATGGAAATAAATGACAAGATCTTTTTTATTTTATTTTGTACTAGTGTAATTATCATTTATCGGATGGATAAATTCGTTGCCCTAATTCCCAAATCCATCGATCCAATCCAACCGCAAGTTTCCAATCAATCCAAACAACCAGCAGATTTGGCGAGCATGGAATTGCCGAGTAATGGAGGAATGCTCTACCACGAAGTTCAAGAGTCCAAACTATGCGCCGTTCATTGCGTCAACACCGTTCTTCAAGGACCTTTCTTTTCCGAATTCGATTTAGCTGCTCTTGCTTCCGATCTCGATTCCAGAGAGCGTCAGATGATGATGAACGATTCCTCTTCTCCGTCATCCGGTGATTATCTTCCTGAGCAGTCTCACAATGTTTCCTTGGACGGCGATTTCAGCATCCAGGTCTCAACTTTTCCTCTTTATTGACTTTTTTTCCATTATGAATTGCCATTTTTTGAAGTTTTTTTTATTCAATTTGGCTGCTTTTCTTCATATTCTATTTGTGCAGAGTAATACTGCAACTTGTTGTTCAGTGTTTAAGCTGTATTGGGTTTTTATCATCTCTAGGAATTCTGTAGGGTAGGCAAACCTCACATGATGAGTTCCCAGTTCAACCAATGTGGTACTATTCCACTTGTGGCATTGGATAGTTAATAAGCTATGCTGAATGGTGGCTTTACTAGACTAAGGATGATATCTGATTTCGGTGTTCCTTCTGCATAGTCTACAACTAAAATGTTAGCTTGATTGTGTTCCTTAAAACCTGCAGTTCGCCTGCTGTTTTGGAGAGACGCTTCCAGCTAAGGCTTTTGTTTATGAGAAATGAAAATAGAATCCCTTGGTATTAATTTTTAGATCATACACTTTAACTAGTTTTGTTTCACTTGGCGCGTGTAGCCACTTCGGTGATCTTCTGTTTCCTCTTAGTGCCTCCCTTGATATTAGACCTGTCTTTTTCAGTCAAATATATCATGACCATTTTTATTATTATGTTTTTATTAGCAACATGCAGCTGCACTTATGGGCTATGGAATTTTTTCCAAGTTTGTGTATCTCAAACACCACCAAAGACAGCGGAGTTGCACAAGGATTTATGTGTAATGTGTATGTGTTATGTTGCGAAGATGGGTTTTTCTTATTTTGAGTGAAAGAATTTCTTATAAGCCGCATGATGCAATTTGGTGTTAACTAGCATATAGTAATCCGTAGGGTCCTATTTTCCTCCCTTATTTTTTTTATCTCCCATCAATGCATCAAAATGAGTACTGAGAGATACTGTTCCTGAAATTCATTTCAATTATATGTCTTCTAGTTTCTATGTTATTAATCACATGTTAAGCTCATGGAAAGTTTATATTAAGTATGCTGCAACACATTATTTACTTCTTCATCTTATAATAAAACTCCAGGTTCTGGAAAGAGCACTTGAAGTATGGGATCTGCAAGTAATTCCTCTTCACTCACCCATCGCAGAGACTGCTCAAGTTGACCCAGAAAAAGAAAACGCATTTATCTGTCACTTGCAAGACCACTGGTTCTGCATCAGGAAAGTAAACGGTGAATGGTACAATTTTGACAGCCTCTATGCAGCACCAGAGCATCTTTCCAAGTTCTACCTTGCTGCTCATCTTGACACTCTTAAAACCTACGGGTGGAGTATCTTTCTAGTTCGGGGAAATTTTCCAGCTGAATGTCCCATCACATCAGAAGCTTCGAATGGCTATGGACAGTGGCTGTCACCAGAAGACGCGGATAGGATCTTCAAATCCTGTAACCAACCTTTGTCAACAGGTGACAGAAATCACACACCACGGGAGAGTACTCGCATGCTTTCATCTCAAGCAATTGAAGATGCCGAAGATGAAGACTTGAAAAATGCCATCGCAGCCAGCTTGATGGATTCGTCCAGTGTCACTCATGCTGAAGCTAGCAATTCTGCCCACCAGGATGCGAAGAATTAAATGAGAACTGTTGCTACACACAGAGTATACTTCGTTTAATTTAATTTCCTTGTTTGTACTACTGTTGTACTGTAATACATGATCCTGACTTTGTTATAAAGTGCCCAGTCAAATATGGCACCAGGGTACCAGACTTCATTTCCATTTTCTGTCATTATAAACTTCATCATATCGTCAAGAATGAAGATACCAGCTGCCGTGATGACAGTAATCCTAAGCTGCAGAGACCAAGACCCGTATCATTTCATGGAAAGAAGAGTAGAAAATCTAGAGGCTGTTATCAGAGTCAGTTATGGTATGCACGTCTTTGTTTTCGTCTCAATTCCATGGAAGTAAAAATAAATAAGCGAGAGAAGAAGTTTCATGAAAAATTGACTATTTGGGGTGGAGTAGACGTGGAGACCCACCGCCCATTTTTTTCCTACTTGCTCATATTTTGATGTTCACACACATAAATGAAACCATCAAATGCTGGCCCAGTTTTTTTTTCCTCAGATGCAAACTATGGAATTTAAAAGGTCAGCAAAGGAATGAATGAAACATCTTTTCTTCTTCTCAATTTTGTTTTTATTTCGTTCCATTCAATCCTTCATCTGAAACCAGGGTGGGTTCCTTCAAGCTGAAATGGGTTCATCTAATCATCTATCAAAATCTAAAAGGAAAAGAACCATTCATCAGATCCTTGGTGGTGGACCTGGTAAGACTCCTCACACTCAACTCCTTTAATCAGTTCTGAGATTTTTCTGGGCGGTGGGTGGATCACAACTAAGGTCAAAGGTCAATGCCAATTATGTCTACTTATATATCTACATGTTTCTTGATGAACAGTTGCAGATGTCATTTTGTGGCGAAGGAAGAATGTGAGTAAAGGTATTCTGGTGGTGGGTTTTGGAGCTTGGCTGATGTTTCAAAGATTAGGATATTCATTGCTCCCTTTTCTCTCCAATGTTCTTCTACTCCTTACTTCCATTCTATTCCTTTGGGCCAAATCTGCTCGCATTCTCAACAGGTCAGTGTACAAGCTACCTTATAATTTCTTACTGTCTTCGTCACATGTCTGATGTTTTGTTAAAATAATAATTATGATACTGAGCAGGCCAGGACCACCATTGCCGCGTGTATACCTATCAGAGGAAGAAGTGAATGAAATGGCGGAAATCATTAGAGTGCGCTTGAACTCCTTGTTTTCAGTTTCGAGAGACATTGCTTTAGCTAAAGATTCAAGTTTGTTCTTCAGAGCAGCTGCAGCCATGTTGCTGATTTCTCTAGTAGGCAGTTTGACTGATCTCATCACACTTGGCTATATCAGTAAGTTCCTTTTCCTTCCATACTTGATAAAGAAAAGTAATCTATGTTGCAAATGTTGGCTCGAACATGGTTCATTGTTTTGTGTTTCTGTTTATGGCAGGCCTTATTGTCATCTTCACTGTACCTGCGCTATATGAGAAGTATGAAGAGCATATCGATGGATTTTTGTTCAAATGGTTGAGGCTGTTCCAGGATTTATATGTCAGGTTGTACAACAATGTTCAAAGATTTATTACAGAGATGCAAAAATTGAGTTGATTGTGTCCATTTATTTGTATATATGACGCGGCTGGCTGCTTCTTCTTCATATCCATCAGAAAGTTTTGGAGCTATTTTGGTTAAACCCATCTCCCTCCGCCTCAATGTTTACAATCCCTTTAATCACACTGGATTTTGAAACATCGTCTCCCAACATCAAAGATTGGCATTCCATTTTCTCTGCTTAAGAAAATTAGGCTCCGTTTGTTGCGAGAAAAAAGTGAGGAAAAGAAAATTTAAAGAAATTTAATCAATGAATAATTGAACAACTACTTACAATGGGGTCAAATTAACGTCGCTAGCTTCAGTTAAGTTACACCATTTAGCAGAAGAAGAACAAAGCTTAAGTGGTAACGACTATTTCAATAAATCAAGTATTTACATTAAAGACTTGGTGTGGTTTTTTCAGTTCAAACCAGATGTACAAACAAGACAGTTCAATTTTTGTTTTTTGCAGAAAAACATCGATGTTCTATGTCGAAACTTACTGTTTTATAATCATCTTTGTGCATTTGGTTGTGTCGGAAGGCATTTAAACTATTAGATGAATTTGTACAAAGGGTATAAACAGTTGGCAAAGCATATTTACTACGAATATAACGCAGCAATCGGCCAGGAACTTTTTTTTCATGATAGCCGGTCACAAACTTACATTAGTCGAAGTAGATGCTACATATGTCAAGCCTTTCCAAATCGAAACAATAGTGCATATTAATAGGATCACTAAGAAGAAAAAACAGAATGCATCTCAGGACAGGTGAGTGCATATTTTGGTTCAACAGGTTACTGAAAGTCTCTTACAGTGAAAACAAATTGAAGCAAATGGATAAGCTGCATCCAGCAGCAGAGATGAGAAGCTGCATCAGGCACTCAATGCCACTTGAAACCGCCAAAGACATAGACACAGCCTGCAATGGGTATAATACCCCCCAGTTAAATAAGTTCCCAACCAATCGACCACACGAAAACAACAAGTTCAAGGCATAAAAAGGATCTCTAAACAGTAAACAGAATGCATCTCACCGTAGGTCTACCGTGATCCTACTCTAATGGAAAGTGAAGTCTCTCAGCCCATTCTCAACCTTTGGGGCATTGTTGACGGATGGTGGAATTTGAAGGACAAGACCTGTGTGGATCAGATTCCTCTCTATTAAACCTACTTGTGTGAGGCCTTAGTAGGAAACAAGACATACATACCTTCAAGCTCATGCACAACTAGTTGCCTCTCTTGTTCAACAACATCAAGACTGGCATTTAAATGGACTAACTGCTGTGATAAACCAGCAAAACAACCCAAAATCATGGAGGTGTTAGCAACTGTAATCCTTCGTTCCAAGTCTCCTATTCTTGTTTTCACAGCGGTACAATTCAACAAAGACGATCTATGGTTCAATTTCTGCCATAACCTATATGAACACGAACTTACGTACCTTTTCACAGTGGTTCAATTTCTCGTATCATGTGAGCGCTGCTGCTATGAAGCACAAAAGACACTAGGCAATTTAAAGCTGTCTTCAACGCTGAGATTTGATGATAACATAACATGCATGGACGTGATTGGAAAATTAAGTTTATGAAGAAAAATAAATTTCGGCCAACGGACGAGAGGAAAAGGAAGCTGGACGGAGCAGCTACACAAAGAAATGAAGAGCTAAAGTTGGAAAATGTTTCTTGCATTAATATTTAATACAGTCAGGTGGAACTCTTTAAATTAATACTGGGAAAGAAGAAGGTAATTACAGAAACTGCTCAAACTATGTACAAATTGCCAAGTGGTCAAAAACAGGGTTGCGAGATATGTGAATAGAGCTGCATTGTTGTCACACTAGAGGTCTACAGGAAGGGGTAGTTCAATCTGTAGGTCTCGGAGGAGTCTGGTAAGCCATACTATTTTACTACAAGTGTGCATCATGGGTATGTATTCTTCTTCAGCAAATGAGCGAAATAACTGTTTGCTTATTTTTTTCCAGGAAATTAAGGGCATACGAGAATGGCAAACCCAGTATGACGCGACGCGTTAATGGACAAGAGCCCCGGTCAGCATCAGATAAAGCAGTTAATTTGAAGGTTGCTCTTGTTGGATACTCCCTTTGTTCTCACCATTTTTTTTATTTTGAGTGTTTCATTTTGTTCTTTCTATTTTCAGTTTGGATAGATATCTTTTCTACTTTATCTCTCACAAAACATTTCCTTTCCTATTTTATTCTCTACCTACTCATATTTTCATTTTTTTCTCTTACAACCTATTATTCCTTAAATGTTGTGCCAAGTCCCAAATAGGAACTTCATTCCCGAACAGAGGGAGTAGTATAACCCTTGTACATGACCATTTTTAAAGTTACCTTAAAACTCTATAAGCTGCTTGTAGATGCTCATCTGGAGGTTTTGCATAAACTGGCTTTAAGGAGGAGGCATAAAGTTCATATAAAAATTTATCAAAATAATATAAATACCTTTGTATTACTATGCGAGCAAATTGCCCAACTTTGTATCACAAGGGTCACTAAAATACCTTTAATAAAAATCAGATCTGAGGGTCACTTGAATAAACTATATATATCATTGAGGATCACACAAAGGAAAAAAAGATGAAAGGAAAAATTAAAAAAATTGAGTGAAAATGAAATGTGTGTTTGGTTATAAGAAAAAAAATAAAAAATATATACAAAATGAGATCAAATTTATTTCACAACTTTATGAAAAAATTATTTTTATTTAAATTTTCTTTTTCTCATTTTTTTTTCTCGCAATCAAACGAAGCCTTAGTAAAAATCAAATCTGATGGTCATTCTTATATTACGCTTCCGACCCAAGTTCCTATCACTTTCATTCGTTTTCCCCCCTTTCTTAGTCGATAAATACTTCCTCGGCTATTCTAACCCTTTCCATACTTTCGGATAATACGCCCTCTTCTAGCAGCAATCTACCATTCAGGTTAAACAGTTTCATCTTTCATCCTTGTAATCTCAATCCGGGTTTATAATAAATCAAAACTGAAATGAAAATTAAAAGGTTCAATACTAATTACTATACTGGGTTCAAACGTACAAGCACAAACGTGTCATACTTGCGCAGGGGACAGTGCATTCTCCTCCGATGCTTACACATCAACCAAATGTGTGATTTAGACACAGACTCTCATGACTAGAGGGTTAACCCAATTGATAAGGCGGAGTTGGTGGCGGATACTGGAACTGCTGCAACACCAAGTTACCGCTGCTGGTAAGGGCACCCTGACCCAGCACATTATGATTATCAACTGTTGGGGCACTGATTGGCTGACCCATAGCAATACCAACTACAGACCCTTGTCCCGATCCAACATCAGTAACAGTATTTGGTGGCGGGATTTCATAAGTCGTTTTATAAAATGTATGAGCTTCAGGTGGCAGGTAAGAAGGATATGGAAGTGAAGGGTGATGGGGTACTGCATTATTAGATGCAACAAACATAGGATAATTTGGTGGCTGCTGGGAGTGCAAAGTGGAGTAATCAATCTGTGGTTGAGGTGGAAGATTTGGAATCTGTCCAAAGAAAAGTGGAGGGCCAAGAGGTCTTTGTTGAAAGAAAGCTCCGGGTTGCTGTAATTCAGGGGCTTGCTGATGGCGAGACATATCATTTGACTGAGCATTCGGTCCAGGAGAAAATGTTGGTATATTCGGCATTTGAACTGTGGAATCTGACTGTGTGGGTTTTGAAGTTCTTCCCGTTTCTGACTCTTTTCGATCATCTTTATCTATGTTTGACTGTAGAAGGTCTCTATGGTTCTCGAGGATATGGGAGTCGAACTCAGTCTTTTTCAAAAATGACTTGAAGCAATGAGCTGCACCACAAATAAAGATTCCTTCCATCATTTTGACTGTCTGAATTTTCTGGATACGTTCCTCACATCTGTTACAAAACAGGTTCTCCATAAATTCATTTATTATTAATTCAAGATTCAGTAGATGAACACTAAAAATGTAGCAAGGAAAAAAACGATAATACGCATTGAAGTTCTTAAATATTACCCAGGATTGAAAACAAAGAGGGAAGCCATAAAACTAACAGCACATTACACCTTCCAAACTGAGAGGGGAGCCATAAAACTAATGTCTTGAATCTTTTGATTGTAAACACAATGTGTTGTCATTAATGATAAGAAACTGAGATCACGGGGAAGGCGCATGGAATGCAATACAGCAATATGAAAATTTCACTACTTAGTGTTTCTTACTAAACTAGTTTTCCTTTTTCAAATACACCCCGGCAACATCACTTGTTCCTTTTCAATAAATTTAAAAACTATAACGCATTAAAAGTGTTTGACTCGTAAGTACGAAGTTTTTGCACATCAGATAAGGGTGCCTGAATTGTCAATTCTAGTCATAACCATTAAAAAAAAAAGACGAATCTTACAGATAGCATGTAGAATCACTTCTGGCACAATCAAGACAGAAAGCATGTCCACAAGAGATCTGCAATACCAAAAGATTATCAATTAACCGAACATTAAAAAAATGGCAAGGTGGAAAAAAAGAGATATACCAGGCGGCCATAAACAGCAATGGGAAAATCACAACGAAGGCAAAAGTGAACACGCTTGCCAATAAGACAACGAGATTTACGACCAACATTTTTAACAAGCGGAGCAGACGGAACAACACCAAGGCTCTTAGCAACAGGAAGGTCCGCTATTACCAAATGGTCAGGACAAGCAACAGTGACAGTGTCCATAGACATAGGCTTTGGACCAACACCACCACCTCCTCCTCCTCCATCCTTAACAGATGATGGTTTATTAAGACGAATCTGAAGCATCTTAACTGCCAACTTCTACTTTCCACGAGTAATTTCGATTCAAATCCACACACAAAAAACTATTCACTACTCCACTGCGAAAATCAAAACCACACATCTCAGATTTCAATTGCAACATCAAGTTAGGGTTAGGGCTAGATTAACATAGCCAAGTAGCCCCGTGACGTTGGCAATAAACAAGATGATGAAAATGAAACTCAAAAAGTAAATCAGAAGGGAAACCTTACCAACCGAAGAGGTTGGTGCTGCGGCGGCGACTTCGAGACTTTCAACGGCTCCGAACGACGAACGGACGGACGTGAAACGGAACGTTGTTGATTTTGAGTCGGACTCAAGTTGGTCGTCGCTGGGCTTCATTTTTCGTCTGATTAGGCCTGTATTTTTAGCCACTGGGCCCATCTAGCTCTATTTCTTTTCAAGCACTAAAAAATAGAGATTAATTGCTTAAATTAGTTTAGAACACTGTTGTGTTCTTTTGACTTTAATTTAAATTATAAATATTAATTTAAAGTCATTTCAGATCAGTTTAGATGATAAATATTAATTTATTAAATTATGAATAAACTTCATAACAGTTTTCATAAGCATGAGACAATGTCATTACCTAAACAACATATATCATTTTGTTAACACACAAAATCTATCAAATGAGTAACATATTTTGCATTTTCAAACTTTCAACTAAAGTCACAGTTTTAGTACAGCTCAAAAGAACAGATCTTAAGTATGTGGATTAATAATTAGGCAACATTGGGTCATCATCGTCATCAAATTGAGTAACCAAAACAAAATGTGCAAAGATTAATTCACGTTGCATGTAACACTTTTGTAGTACCAGGGCTACAAAGTAACGCGCTCCGTCCTGATTCCATGTGTGAAATGGAATCAATTGCTTCTCTTCGCACATCTAAATCTGTCAAATTTAATCTTTATCCTATACTCGCCCTATAAAATATATTGTCCATACCCGCTCATTTAATACTCTTACCCTTTAATATTATTACCTTTTAATACTCTCTTATAATTAGGGCACCCATTACCCGTCCATTTGCCCTTTTATTACTTTTTGTCAACATTCACCACCAACAACAGCGTTGACCGATGTTGACCACCGCTGACCGGCATTGACCACATCTGACCATCTTCGTTGACCTTCGTTGACCATTCTTTACCGACCGTTGACCATTCTTGACCGGCGTTGACCACTCTTGATCGGCATTGACCGCCGCTGACCAGCGTTGACCACCAGCACCGAGGAGCATTGCTGCAGTTGACCGTCGTTGACCACCGTCTACCAGTTGTTGACCGACGTTGACCACCATCGGTCGGCGTTGACTCTTGTTGACCGGCATTGCTCAAAATTGAGAAAGAGGGTACTAAAGGGCGTTCTTACCCTTTTGGTACCCGCCCACTAAAGCCCTTACCCTCTTGAGCCCTCCGCCCTCTTTTACCATCTACCCACCTACCGTCTTATTATCCGGCCATTATCCTACCCGCTCGCCCTTTTTGACACCTCAACTCACATCTACCTGTCCAACATGCTTAAAACTAATTATGTAATTAAAGATTGTATAACCACGTTGGTAACTTGGTTAAATCACTAACTGGATATTTGCGTGGAGAGTTGATATTTTTCTTGATTTTTAAGCATTAAATGAAAATGGGAATTAAGTAAATAAATTCTCTCGTGAAATCAATAAACCTCAAAGTAAAGAATGTTCACTTGAAAATAAATAAATGAATTTGATCTATCATATGTTTTTGTGAACTATCTAGTAAATACAAAGATACACTCATGTTAAATAATTGTTTAATTTTTTATAATGATGATGTTGAGTCATGGTGAACGTGCCGCGCTAAAAAATCACTACTGATGTCTTCGGATGGTAATAGAGTTGTCGTGACGCCTCAAATGAAGTTTAACTAACAGCGTGTTAGGCTAAGATATTATGCTACATGTACTCTCTCTGGATATATAAAAATCTTCTCGCCTAATATTCATTAGGTCACATACGGTGGATTGAGATGCTAGATATTTAAACTCTTTACGAAGGTTTTTGTGTTTCTTCTTTGTGTAGGCTTATTATTTCCTCATTCATGGAGGATTGTTGTTGGCTCATTATCTCGTGGGGCTTAGTGGAGGCATTTCTCGCCATTTATTGACACAATCCGTATATGATTATGTGAAGTTCGTGGAGAATTGTTATGTCAATATGGTTACATGTGCGCGAGAAGTGTTGAAGATTTTGAAGATTATATGGACATGAAAGTCGAATCTGACTTCTGCTTCATCTGAACTGAAATGTACTACATCTATACTAATAATAATTCTTCATCCACAACATACAAACACCAACGGAAACTTTCATTGCTAAAGTTTAATTTTTGCTCGTAAATCTCCAACCCACCACACATCCATCACACAGCCCACCAACCCATTAGTTAGCCCACCTCACTCGGTCCACTATCCCGACCCAGCCCACCATTAAGCCCAAACATTAAAAAATTATTTAAAAATTAAAAATTAAAAATTAAAAATTAAAAAAATAATTGGTAAGTTTGTGAGTAATTGAATGGAGAAATCAGAATAAAAATACTTAAAAACCAGAACGGTAAACGTAGGGGGAAATTAGAAAAATTCGAACAAAAATATACATAAAAATGTATGTTCACGCCAAGATTCCGTCGAGACGACGGATTCACCTCTAATGTTATATATAATATTATACTTAGATTGTACCTGTTGTAACACACAAAAAAAGTAAGCGATTTGTTGCGTGTAAGTACTAAATAATTCTATCATAGATCTCCATTTTCACTCTATAAATTTCTTTACATGTAAGCGGTATATGCTTGAAAAGAAAGTTATCAGAACCGATTAAGCTACTAAATTACGATCATACTGAAATCTTACCATTAATAAAGCACAACGGATAGATTATAAGTTATTTTTCCTCATAAATTTTATATCATAAATACTCTTGATTGACTTACAAATTAACATCAACACCATTAAAGTATATAAAAATTTACATATACTCTATTTATTACTTTTTTATATTATATAAATTTGTATGTACATAGTATATTATATTGAGAAAAGTTCAATGATGACATGTATCTTATCTGTGGATAGATGACATCATCTCAGTCGTTGGATTTAATAAATCAATGACTGAAATTATGATACGTTTATGAGAGAAAAATAATAAATGCATAATTAATACAATGAATAATATTATTAATTTATTATTTCTCTCTCATACACGTTTCATGATTTGGAGAAAATTAGAACTAGCCTCGAAGTTAGAGAAGTAACTTAGAACAACTAGTCCAATTGCTCCAATCCCAATCCAGGCCGACAGAAATCGACAACTTAGAGTTAGGCGGTTGTGAGGAGATCGCTCCCGCACCCCTTCACAAATCAAATTAAAAGATACCTCATACTCCAAAAAAAAAAAAAAACACACCAGTCATAGCGTCTTCTCCATCTGATTCCAATTTTGATTTACTACGAAACCCTAAATTCCCAATTTGGATTTCTCTTTTGATTTCTCCACTTCCTCTGCTTTCACACCCTCTACAACCATGGTCTTCTTCAGCCTCACTGAATGGGTGGGGTCGGCAACCCGAAAAAAATAACTGTTTGCCCTGCACTTAAGGTCTTCACAGATATCTTTGGATAGAAACTTTACCAACTGTAGGATTTAAGTGTCTTACACTAAGAGAAATTCTCATGCCGATATGAAAAAGATAATGCTCGCATTCACAAGCTGTAATCATAACCTTACTTCTGACGAGCTGTATTCCTTGAAGCAATGGGATATCTGTTAGAACTTTTAACAATATTTAGACAGAAACGTGCAGAATAAAATTACATGAACATCAAAAATTGATCAGAGAAAATACAAGAGACAGAGATACAAAACCGGTTTAGAGTGGGGTGGTTGAGGCTTGCTACGCAATCTCCTTAAAGTCTGATTGCCC